>JAWQFJ010000498.1:27500-182500 GCA_034096865.1 Theodoxus fluviatilis
TGAATTTTATTTTGTTCAATTTTCTTATAAACGTTTGATTCAGAGTTGTGTCAGGTTTTTCCTCCAGATTCTAACAAAATTCACCCGAGAGCACCTGTTGCTTTCCTTATTGGTCGGAACAACGTCACTATACGAAACGACTGAATTACGACAACAATTAACAAAATCCCCGAAGCATCCAATTTTTAGGACTAAAATGTTTCTCTGTAACTGCGATGACTAATTAGGCTATGTGACAAGATATGGTGTTGTTTGTTAGTTCCGTTTTAAAGTGATTTCATTTTTATAAAAACGTTGTGTGCTTCCGCACTGGACCAATCACAAATGAGCGGGCATCGGCCATGTGAACGCGAAACAGTGAACAGATCTACGAAGTTTTCTGGAAGTGAAGAACACATGCGACATGGCTTCCCTCTGCCAGAAATGCAATCTTGCATACTCCATCAGATCTAAAGGTATTTATTATTTTCTACTGATTTTTGTATATTCAAACGTGCAAATATTGAAGAAATACGTTTCATTAGCCCAGTGTCTGTCGCACTCGCCATTTCTATTTGAAGTATTTCAGCATTTGTCACACAACATTTACACTTGTGACGAGGTTGAAAGAAATGTGCATAGTACAATGTATAAATCCGCATAAACTTAAGTTTAAAACTATAAAAACTAGATCATTAAACTTTTCTGAAGAAACAAAATTGTCAGGAACTTTAGTATCTAACATGCAGGCGTACGAAGTCATAATGAAATGATAACTGCACGTGCTCTTCACTTGACAAACTGATGTTCAACCAAGACAACACTTCTGTCACACTGTGCTATATGTTTCTCGTTAAGTTGCGTGAGACATTTTTCGCTCTGTTCCTGCAGCAGATTGGTGCATACGAGGAAAAATAAAGTGCAACAATAGTAAATAAACCTGGTCTATCTTGGTAACACGTTTCACGGTTTCAGTCAACGGCTGCATCGCAGCGTCTCCGACAATTCTGCATGCATCATGCACTTGGATCGTTTTGTCGAAGGTTGACGAGCTATCGCAAAATGCATAGTGTAGATACTTGCATTACAGAGATTTCATAGACGAAGATTAACAGGTCACTCTATTTACCTCTCAAATTCGCTTTGTCGTTGCACTTAAACTCAAGTTAGGTGGTTAATTTACATGACATTGACAATGAGCGGAAATGTCCACATCGGCTTCGTGTTTATTGTGAATAGCTTGTACGTGTGAAATCTTTATCTCTGTCTCCTACAATCATTATTATACAAAATGTTCTACTGAAGTTTACCCAAATTACTGTGAACCATTTTGCATTTTGCTTTCAGACCCCTGAATGTGTTGATCTTTTCTCCTACTTTGTAGTTTCATACATTAAATTTTGAAAAGTACTTGTACATTTACATGAAACTGGAGAGTCTACAGATTTCCTGCTGCAATTTAGACAAAATTGACAGTTTTAAAGGTTTTAAACTGTAAAATTTCCCCCAGATCCAGAGAAAACCTCACTTTGATGCTTGGCACTGCATACAACCAGAGGTTCCTCACCTTTTGCATCATTCTGTATGTGGCAGCATCTTGAGTTGTGTGGATTCATGAAGTTGTAGCTTGTGTTGCAGAATCTCGATTTTCAGGGCATTCCAAGAAGCCTTGTCTGCTGAGATGTGGTCACTCAGTGTGCGAGAGCTGCATCAGCCGCATCATCAAGGACAGCAAAGGAAGCTTTCCATGCCCAACCTGTCAGGTAAGTCTCCCTGGGATAGACCGGGGACAAACTTTGGAATGCTGGATTCTTTGAGGAATTTTGGAAAATATATCATGGCAGGGTCTGACACAACTTCTCAAAAAACTGTTTGTTTGTTCACTGAAAAATTACTTGCCTGAAAGCAAAACCCACCCCACTGAGAGTCATCACACTAATCAAATAAATGTAGCATCTCTTACTTTTAACACATGTTCCAGCCCAAAGAAAAATAATTGTGGTTACACAGTAACATAGACCAAAAATAGTAGGTTGGCCCAATTTAAAATTAAATAATTATTTTTAAATTATTAGGAAGAGGCTATATTGTTATTGAACTTAAACAAATTAAAGTTAAAGCATAATTTCCCTTTTGCTATTAAAAATTTGTTTTGTACATGTATAGATGTTGGATTCCCCAAGTGCTTGTAGGGCAAGGAAGATGGGACAGCACAGTTCGTTAATTACTATCAAACCCACCCCCACCCCCACCCCTATTTTATTTTTGTTGTTGTCTTTGGTACCATTGAAAAAAAGTTGAGTCAGCAGGGAAAAAAGGGTTGATCAGGTTGCTATAACCACAACAATTTTTGTTGTTGCAGTAATTGTTAAACATGTGCAGAATGTCATGAGGGTCGGGCAAATTTAATGAGTGGTTTCGAGGCAGCCTGCATAGCCATCCATCTGTGTGTGTCAACAGTGTTAAAGTTGTTGCATGCTTCCATTTATAAATAAATTAGAGGAAAATTAAGTTGTCCATTTGTGCAAATCTAGATAAACTTTTCCTTGCCTGCACGCTGCAGAGAACATTTGGTTGCCTTGGGCAATGGTGGAATTGCCTGTGCTAGACCCTGCCATGGCCATGCAGAGCAGAACATCACATACCCTGGGCAATGGTGGAATTGCCTGTGCTAGACCCTGCCATGGCCATGCAGAGCAGAACATCACATGCCCTGGGCAATGGTGGAATTGCCTGTGCTAGACCCTGCCATGGCCATGCAGAGCAGAACATAACATGCCCTGGGCAAGGGTGGAATTGCCTGTGCTAGACCCTGCCATGGCCATGCAGAGCAGAACATAACATGCCCTGGGCAAGGGTGGAATTGCCTGTGCTAGACCCTGCCATGGCCATGCAGAGCAGAACATCACATGCCCTGGGCAAGGGTGGAATTGCCTGTGCTAGACCCTGCCATGGCCATGCAGAGCAGAACATCACATGCCCTGGGCAAGGGTGGAATTGCCTGTGCTAGACCCTGCCATGGCCATGCAGAGCAGAACATAACATGCCCTGGGCAATGGTGGAATTGCCTGTGCTAGACCCTGCCATGGCCATGCAGAGCAGAACATCACATGCCCTGGGCAATGGTGGAATTGCCTGTGCTAGACCCTGCCATGGCCATGCAGAGCAGAACATCACATGCCCTGGGCAATGGTGGAATTGCCTGTGCTAGACCCTGCCATGGCCATGCAGAGCAGAACATAACATGCCCTGGGCAATGGTGGAATTGCCTGTGCTAGACCCTGCCATGGCCATGCAGAGCAGAACATAACATGCCCTGGGCAATGGTGGAATTGCCTGTGCTAGACCCTGCCATGGCCATGCAGAGCAGAACATAACATTTGCTCAAAAGACACTTAGATATAAATAATCATAAGGTGACCACTACCCAAACAAAAGGTTGTGGTTGTGGTAACATGGCACAAAAACATAGTTAATAGATAGACATGACTTTTTCTCTCTCAGGGTTCGTACAGGTCATGAAAAACCTTAAAAGTACTTAGATTTTGACACCCCTTTTTTAAGGCCTTAAAAGTCCTTCGAAATTAAAGTTTTCTATCAGTTTACTAGCAAGGTGCTTAAAAGTCCTTCGAAAATGGGATTTTCCTTGAAATAATTTCAAAGCAGTACTTTAGTTTAAGAATAACTGAGAAAAAAATGACATTTTCATTTCGATGTCGCCAACAAAGCGTCTGCTACCAGCATTTTTGCAGAAGGGAAGCGACTCTGACCCCCTATATGCAGGAGTGACCTCCCCTGATAAATTTACCTCTTGCTAGTTAGTGGTGGTGGCTTGTGCCGGTGAAACTTGCGCCATTTTGGAAACTGAAAGATGCCTGGAAGGTGTTTATTCAATGATAAGTGGTTGGAATCGGCCGAATTCAGAGAGTGGCTGCAACGTGATCCAAAGGGAAACACCCGGAAAGCTTATTGTTCAGTGTGCAAAAAAACTTTTGATGTTGCTGCTGGCGGTCATTCTTCTGTACTGGCGCACCACAAGGGGGCAAAACATGAACGTTTTGTAAAAGCTTCAAGACCTGCCGTGCCCATGTCCGCATTTCTCGAAAAGACTGGGCCTTCAACTTCAACTGTAACCCATGCTGCGACTAGTAGTTCTACTGTCAGTACCAGGCCTTCTTCTGCTCAGCCATTTTCCAGCACAGATACTTTCAAAGCTGAAATAATCTGGACATTGAAAGCGGTCAGCAGCCACTACAGCTATAAATCATGTGAAGACAACGGCAAAGTGTTTGCAGCAATGTTTCCTGACAGCCAGATTGCAGCCAGTTACAAGTGTGGAGAAAGGAAGTCGTCATACTTGTCAACATTTGGAATCGCTCGCCATTTCTTTAATGAACTGAAGGACAGAGTGAAATCTGAGACATCCTACGTCTTGTTATTTGACGAGAGCCTGAATGATGATCTGCAGCAAAAGCAGCTGGATATCCATGTGAGGGTGTGGGAGAATAATGTGGTGGCGACAAACTACCTTCGTTCAGAATTCATGGGGCATGCGGCAGCAGTTGACCTTCATGAGCGCCTTGAGCCCGTGATCCTCGAGTTTGGTCATCGCAAGCTTCTGCAGCTATCCATGGATGGCCCTAACGTGAACTGGAAGCTATATGAGTAAGTTTTATTTTGAATTAACAATTTCTATTTTTGTTAATAGGCCTATATGTGTTTACTGCAACTGTTTTTATTTTTATTTTTGTTTTTAAAAAATACACTGCTTTATCATTTCTTAATCTGGTTAACTCTTTCATTGCCACATGTGATAGACATTGCCTTTCAGCAAAGAAGTTTGTTCTTTTTAAGAAGCAGCACTTCGACATTTACTATGTTAGATGTTAGAGGCTGTAGACATTATAATTTATGCACTGCAATATATAATTACTAATTCTGATATTATTGTTTAATTTATGATTATTATTATTTTTTTATATATTTATTAATTAATTATTTTATTGCTTGTTTTAATTTGATATATTTGTTATTTTTTAGGGGCGTACATCACTTTTTTGTTTAAAATAGGAAAGAATGAAATGAGTAAATAATAAATGAAATATTTATTTTAAAAAAAATGAAGGGGAAAAAAGAGGAGGATGGAGGACCCCAATAATGTGTTATAAAAAGGAGGTATGTTAAAGTACACAGATCAACTCCATCACTAAAATAGGTCTATGTTTTATACATGTTTATGTGTCATAAATGACTTAAATTTACTTTGTTTTTAAAGAATGATGATTAAGATAGACATGAGTAAGAGAAAAATGTGTGTTTAGTGTGGGGTATGTGTGTATTTAAAGGGAGAAGCGAGTCAGAGATCCCTCAGTTGTTCTTTATAAAGTTCGTAAAATGTCCTTTAAAAAGTCCTTTAAAAGTCCTTAAAAAGTCCTTACTTTTTGTGGACGATAACCTGTATGAACCCTGTCTCTCAAGGAGGCCATATTAGTGTGTGTGTGTGTGTGTGTGTGGGTGGGTGGGTGGGTGAGGAATTGTTATGTAAATACTAGATACAATGGAAGACAAATCACTATTTCTCTCATTCTAGATGCTTTTTGACTCACATGCGAAGCAAAAGTGAGTCTATGTACTCACCCGTGTCATCCGTCCGGGCGTCCGTAACAAACTTTGACGTTGGATTTTTCTCAGAGACTATTAAGTCTATCAACACCCAATTTAGCATAATGGTGTATGATGACAAGGCGTAAAAAAAATACATAGTGACTTGACCTTGCTTGGTCAAGGTCGCAGGGGCCGTAAATGTTGTCTAAAAAACAGCCATTTTTCACATTTTCCCAATTTTCTCTGAAGTTTTTGAGATTGGATACCTGTCCTGTATATGGTATATAGGGCAAAGTAATCCCTATCTTTTGATACCAGTTTGATTGACCTTGCTTCAAGGTCAAGTTCACAGGAGGTCTTTAAAGTTGGATTGTATACATATTTTGAAGTGACCTTGACCCAGAACTATGGAAGATAACTCCTCCAAACTTCATAAAATTGTAGTACACATGTTATACTTTCATACTAGGTCACCTGTGTTGTCCGGGCGTCCGTCCGGGCATCCAGGCGTCCTGTAATCCGTAAAAAAAACTTTAACGTTGGATTTTTCTCCGAGACTATTAAGTCTATCAACACCCAATTTGGCATGATTGTGTGGGGCGTCAAAAAACATACATAGCGACTTGACCTTGCTTCAAGGTCAAGGTCACAGGAACTCTTTAAAGTTGGATTGTATGTATCATATTTTTAAGTGACCTTGACCCTGAACTATGGAAGATAACTCTTCCAAACTTCATAACGTTGTAGTACACATGTTATACTTTCATCATGAGACACATTTGGTCACATATCCTCAAGGTCAAGGTCACTTTGACCCTTATGAAATGTGACCAAAATGGGGTAGTGAACCACTAAAAGTGACCATATCTCATGGTAGAAAGTGCCCAATAAGCACCATTTTGATTTTTATGTCTTGAATTAACAGCTTTGTGTTGCATGACCTTGGATGACCTTGACCTTGGGTCAAGGTCACATGTATTTTGGTAGGAAAAATGTGTAAAGCGGTTCTTAGTGTATGATGTCATTGCTATGTTTAGTTGTTTGACCTTGACGGTCACCTGAAGGTCAAGGTCATGAAAGGTCAAGGTTATGTAAAGGTCAAGGTCAAGCATGTGAGTCGTATGGGCTTTGCCCTTGTTTTCTTTTTTTTAAATCACAAAACCTGGAGGTTCAGCTCCAGCAGTTTTTATTCTGACCTCTTTATAAAAAAAAATGGCCGACCTGCCGATCCACTTTTTTTGCCATGTTACCATAACCACAACTTTTGTGTGTGTGTGTGTGTGTGTGTCCGAATTAAACTTGTAAGGTTGTAATGTAACTATGAAAAAGACGCCACAGAACAGAAATGTTGTGCCATCACCTGATTTCATTGGGATGAGTTCAAATAATTGTTCATGACAGAGATGTTGGATTTTCTTGTTGACATGGAGCAAAGTAGGAGCTGTGATGACTTTGTCAAGTGGAGGGCCTTTTAAATTTAACCTGCAGCAGCTTGCAGTTAGTGGAGGCAGCATTTGAAGCTTCACAGAGGGAAGAATTGCATCCTTGAGCAATACGTGTCACTCACATTGCTTCCCCCTGCCCAGTAGTAAAATGGAAACCTGTCATGGCTGGGCTGGAAAATTGTAGAAAGCTAGCTTTGTCTTGTTCGTCTGCTGAAGGTAATAGTGTATGGTTTGAGCATCCATTATTGCATCAGTGGGGGAAAGTTGAGCACTATGTAAAAAAAACCACCTGTGACTTTTTTCTTTCTTTTCTTTTTAATGTATTTTTAAAACTCTGACACCTTTTGTCGAGAGAAACTTCATTTCTGTGGGGTTTTTCGCCTTTGCGCTTGAATGGCATGTTTATTCTAGATTTGTACCTGTGTTGCAGGTGGCCAGTACTTTGGAGGGGGGGGAGAAGGCCTTTCCCCAGAACATCTACCTGACGGGCTTCATCATGGTCTCTCAGGAGACCCTCCTCAACCAGTCAGTACTTGCCCCATCTCCCTACCTTGTCCTGTATACAATTCTTGGGAAAGTCTCATTTCTTTCTTTGTCTTGATGTTTACCTCCCTCCTTTGTTTACTTAAGGGGGGACATGGCGTACAAAAACGGATTAATAGAAAATAATTCATAACTCAGCAAATATGAAAGCTATACTAATGAAATTTTATACAGAATACAAACACACTGGAAGGTATATTTAAACAAAATTTTATTGCTGAAGACTTAGTTGTTCATGTGTTATAGCAAAATAACTGAAAAATAAACATACCAATTTTCTCCCCTCCGTGAAATTTTAATTAATAACCTTTTTATGATCAACAATGATTTTAAACAAAGAAGAAGGTCTATATTATTCAATAAGACATAATAAGTGGATTACTAACACTTCTAACTAATTTTAGTGGAATTTAGAAAAAGTAACCAAAAAATGTGCTCCGGGCATAACATAATTAAATTTTTACAAAAATTAAGCAAATTCAGCTACACCTTTCTGATTGGTCTTATTGAATGCAGTATTTATTCATACATATACACACACAATTTCAGAAAGCTATCTCAATCCTAAGTGACTTTATTTTTGGGGAGAAAATCACTACCGTTGAAATAAAAACCACATTATGAGAAAATTGACTTTAAAGTTTGAGAAAGATTAAACGTTAACTACAACTGAACCATAACAGATACAATTTAATAACATAACTCATTGAATGTGTCGTTTATTTGTTATCATTGTAGCAAACTTTCAACTTATTATCTTAATTCAAAATATCAGGATAATTAGGTGAAAAGCATCACCTGTAGCAAAACATTCCCGTTTTCTGTAAGAATCGTGTAATCACGGCAACTTCCGCCGTGATAACAGCTTCGTTCAGTGCCGTGTCTGTAGATAAGAACGCGATCGCTGTTGTATCACAACCTCCAGAGGCTGTTGACACGACTTAATTTCTTTTCTGGGCTTGCTTTTTCCGTCCATTTCTGCATCTTCCGTGGAATTGTCTCGATCGAGATAGCGCGAACTTTCGCGCGCTGTAAGCACACTTCGGAAAGAACCGATGTTTGCTTCGGCGGCCGACGTTCAGGCCGGAAACAGCCGAAGTACGGTTCGGCCGTTTCCGCCTACCACTTCCGCCAGTCGAAGTACGGTTCGGCCGTTTCCGCCAGCCACTTCCGCCTGATCACGCTGTGATCACGCACACAAGCGGCCAATCAGAGCCTAGCTGAGAGACAGGCCGTTATTTCGAAGCTTTCCATTGGTTTGCACTGCCCTCCGATTTGTACTTCGTGTGCCTTCGGTAATGATTCTTCGGTACCGGAAACAGTTGCAACGTAAAGCCGGGAAATGAAGCTTTGATGCGATACCAAACATGTGGCGTTCTTTGGAAGGAAGATGCTGAAACTAAGCTTTCAAATCTGTGCATTTTGGCTTCCTGGTTAGTACTTTTTTTTAATCTAGCGGTGGGTACCTTACAAAACAAATTGGTTTAAAATACTTTGAAACCCAAGCCAGCAAAATCGATCGCACACACGTGTAGCGGAGATGTTGTAGATTCCAAATCCGCGCTTAACACGAAACTCAATTTCTGAAAATTTTTCATGAAATTCTGCAGGCCGTGTCCCCCCTTAAGGACAAACAAACAAAATTGTAGCCACTTTTGTGAAAAATTGTCAAAAATCGAGTTTTTAGTTATAAATCGTTGAGTTGTATTCCAGACAGCGTTTGTGACTCATTTTTGCCAGACAGTGAGAAGATTTCTCAGACTGTGATAGACGGGGGTATGAATAAATATTACTCATGTTATTTAGACAAAATAAAGATCTATGAGCAAGAGGATTCAACGGTGGAGGTGACAGCTCTGGAAGTGCTGGCATCTGCGTGACAATGAGCGTCGTATCTGTCTGTTGTCAGGTGCCTGTAAAATGTTGATCAAGTGTTCCAGTGATCAGGTAGTTAAGTTTAAAACGGATTGAGCGTCTCGGGTTGGTGTAGAGTCGCTGTACAAAACTACTACCTTTACCTTCACTAGTTGCATTGATGAGAAAGAAATTTACCAACCACGCTCGATTTGAAAATTTTGGTCATTTTCGGCCATGCTATTTACAAAACTACTACCTTTACCTTCACTAGTTGCATTGATGAGAAAGAAATTTACCAACCACGCTCGATTCGAAGATTTTGGTCATTTTCGGCCATGCTATTTACCGAAATGGCGCTAATGGCTTTGAAATGGCTTAGAAATGAGCATACATATCGTTATCCCCTTCTTGAATATGATATATTTAAGCTATTCTAAGTAAACCAGAACTATATTTGACCAAATTACGTTAGAAACAGCAACATTTTGAAACAGACATGCAGTCGCCATTTCGATCATCATCCTGGACGGAAATGGCTACCGCATGTCTGTGTTTCAAAATGTTGCTGTTTCTAATGTAATTTGGTCAAATATAGTTCTGGTTTAATTAGAATAGCTTAAATATATCATATTTAAGAAGGGGATAACGATATATGTGCTCATTTCAAAGCCATTAGCGCCATTTCGGTAAATAGCATGACCCGAAGATTTGATCGAGACAGGGGTGAACCTTTGCTCTTCACTTACGTTGGATGGGATATATTCTGTTCTAATCCTGGAGCTTTGTTTAACCGTGCTCTACCCAAAATCTCAGAACTGCCATCACGACAGACAATCTGTGTAATGAGATGGTAAGGTACATAAGCATCATCCTCGCAATGAAGAGTTAGTGTACGTCTATCCTCACTCAACCCTCACGCTCCCTCCCAAAATTTGCTTCCTGAAGCCTAGAAATGAATAAAGTTATGTTAAACAACAGTAATGTTCAATTTAAAATGCAGATCTGAGACTCACCCCCGTGCAGACTCCTTTGTTTTTATTAAGCCGGTTGAGATTTAGTTGATCATGTGGCCGGCAGCACACCTTGATCCACGCCATGGCATCGGCTCTTCTGCTTTTTACAGAGGGAAATTGATGCAATTTGCCTCCTACTATTTTATCAGGATATCATTGATCACCAGAGCATGTGCCCCACTGGCAGTGAACAACCATTTTGTTGTGGTTGTGCGATAGGCAAGAACCGCAGCGAAAACGCGTGATGGAGTCAAAGAGACGCTGCTTCCAGACAGTGCCGTATTTGTGATACCAGTGTGAGCAAGAGAAGTCTGCGCTAAAAATAGACTAGTTCCGCGTCAGCGATTGGCTAAGCCCAGCGACCGCGTGGGCCGAGTGGATGGGTCAATAGAGTTTGATCCTTGTACAAGTTGTAGTTTGGTAGGGGTAAAAAATTGTAACATGCATTTTTCAGTGATTGTGTTATATAACAAGAACTATTCAATCTGGAACAATAAAAATTGATGTGAATTATCCTTGTTGTGTGTTTGTATTGTGTGCAATGTTTCATAAAGATAGCTAAAACAGTTGCTGAGCAATGACATTTTTTCTGATACCCCCGTTTTCTACGACATCATGTGCCCCCTTAAAGTAACACCCCCACCCCCCCAAAAAAAAAGGATTGGTAGGTAGGCCTGAACTAAATTTTAATTTCAAATATTTTATTTAAAAGAGGCCAGTCTGAACAAAAATAAAGCCTCTCTTTTTCTAAAAGCGCTTTTTAAAATGTAAATTATATAGTGGTTTCCCCTAATTCTTGCTGGGCAGGGAAGATGGTATGGCATGCAGTTTGTTGTTTACCATACATTCTTCTTCTCCTCCTCCTCCTCCTCCTCCTCCTCCTCCTCCTCCTCCTCCTCCTCCTCCTCCTCCTCCTCCTCCTCCTCCTCCTCCTCCTCCTCCTTCTCCTCCTTCTCCTCCTTCTTCCTTCCCTCTTCTTCCTTCTTCCTTCTTTCTTCTTCTTCTGCACAATTAAAGGAAAAGTTATGGGTCATCAGGAAAAAATAGTGTTGGTGAGGTTATTGAAACCACAAACATATTTTGTTGTTGCCTTAGACTTCTGTGGTGACAATGACAACAACAATGATGATGATGTGCGCAATGTCTACTGCATGATAAAAACAGCCCTGATGGTGGCTGTACAAGTACATGGACATTCTAAGTGGGGGCTTAAATACTGTTGCCATTGTGCAGCACTTGCTATGTTTACTTTGTTCTACTCCAGGTTGGGTAGAGGCAATGCAAGTTACACTGTCTGTTGGTGTGTGCATGTGTGTGTTTGTGTGCATGCATGCATGCTCGCCCATTCGCATGTGTGTCTTTGCCTGGTTGCCTGTCCATCTATCTTTCTGTTCATCAGTCTATCCCCCACCCACCCCCGTTTGATTCATGTCATTTCTATTGATAGCAATGAGTATATTCTACTCCGGTCTAGTGCATCACTTATTTTTGCAATACCAACTGGGAGACTGTATGCTAAGCAAAGGTAGATCTCCTTGGTGACAGCATTTGTTTGCTTCAGAGAGCTGAACAAACTCCTTCCTGCTGGAGCAACCAGACGGCCACCATCACATTCTCACATGAAAAGGGGTGGAGAAGACAGAAAAGGTAAGGAACGCTTTTTACCTCCACCAAGGTTATGTTCTAACCCTGATTCTTTAATTAGTTATTTAGCAAAATAACTTTGAAAAATTCAAAATGAATCCTGATGAAATTTGGTGAAATATCAGGGTTTCACCCAAGGAACAATCCATTAAATTTTGGAGGTAATCTTGATATTTTGATTGCGAATTACAAACAAAAAGAGAATGTTAATTGTTATGTAGTTTGGGTCCCCCTGTGGGTTCGGGGTAAGAATTGACCCACCGCGTCTCCCTACGCGATTCATAAGAGGTGAATAACTAGGGACACCGTGACTTGATTAGCATTTTCTCCAAACTGTTCAAAAGATTTTCGTGCTTAACCCATTAGACACTATGACGGTATTCACAAAAGGGTCCTGAAAACCTGAGACTTTTTCAGAAAAACTGAAGTAGTCGGGTACGTTTACAAAAAATTTATTAAGGGGGGACACGGCCTGCAGAATTTCATGAAAAATTTTCAGAAATTGAGTTTCGTGTTAAGCGCGGATTTGGAATCTACAACATCTCCGCTACACGTGTGTGCGATCGATTTTGCTGGCTTAGGTTTCTAAGTATTTTAAACCAATTTGTTTTGTAAGGTACCCACCGCTAGATTTGAAAAAAGAGTACTAACCAGGAAGCCAAAATGCACAGATTTGAAAGCTTAGTTTCAGCATCTTCCTTCCAAAGAACGCCACATGTTTGGTACCGCATCGAAGCTTCATTTCCCGGCTTTACGTTGCAACTGTTTCCGGTACCGAAGAATAATTACCGAAGGCACACGAAGTACAAATCGGAGGTCAGTGCAAACCAATGGAAAGCTTCGAAATAACGGCCTGTCTCTCAGCTAGGCTCTGATTGGCCGCTTGTGTGCGTGATCACAGCGTGATCAGGCGGAAGTGGCTGGCGGAAACGGCCGAACCGTACTTCGACTGGCGGAAGTGGTAGGCGGAAACGGCCGAACCGTACTTCGGCTGTTTCCGGCCTGAACGTCGGCCGCCGAAGCAAACATCGGTTCTTTCCGAAGTGTGCTTACAGCGCGCGAAAGTTCGCGCTATCTCGATTTCGACAATTCCACGGAAGATGCAGAAATGGACGGAAAAAGCAAGCCCAGAAAAGAAATTAAGTCGTGTCAACAGCCTCTGGAGGTTGTGATACAACAGCGATCGCGTTCTCAACTACAGACACGGCACTGAACGAAGCTGTTATCACGGCGGAAGTTGCCGTGATTACACGATTCTTACAGAAAACGGGAATGTTTTGCTACAGGTGATGCTTTTCACCTAATTATCCTGATATTTTGAATTAAGATAATAAGTTGAAAGTTTGCTACAATGATAACAAATAAACGACACATTCAATGAGTTATGTTATTAAATTGTATCTGTTATGGTTCAGTTGTAGTTAACGTTTAATCTTTCTCAAACTTTAAAGTCAATTTTCTCATAATGTGGTTTTTATTTCTACGGTAGTGATTTTCTCCCCAAAAATAAAGTCACTTAGGATTGAGATAGCTTTCTGAAATTGTGTGTGTATATTTATGAATAAATATTGCATTCAATAAGACTAATCAGAAAGGTGTAGCTGAATTTGCTTAATTTTTGTAAAAATGTAATTATGTTATGCCCGGAGCAAATTTTTTGGTTACTTGTTCTAAATTTCACTAAAATTATTTAGAAGTGTTAGTAATCCACTTATTATATCTTATTGAATAATATAGACCTTCTTCTTTGTTTACAATCATTGTTGATCATAAAAAGGTTATTAATTAAAATTTCACGGAGGGGAGAAAATTGGTATGTTTATTTTTCAGTTATTTTGCTATAACACAAGAACAACTAAGTCTTCAGCAATAAAATTTTGTTTAAATATACCTTCTAGTGTGTTTGTATTCTGTATAAAATTTCATTAGTATAGCTTTCATATTTGCTGAGTTATGATTTATTTTCTATTAATCCGTTTTTGTACGCCATGTCCCCCCTTAACTCCACTTGTAACAATCACAGACTGACAGAGACACAAAATAAGCATTGTCTTAATGCTGACATCCATTGCTACAAGCTCATGCAATCAAATACAACACACTGCAAGTCAAAATTCACTTATGATTTTTTGAAATTAGAAAATAGTGTAAAAACGGACCCATTCACCTTGATTTTCAGTTCAAAATTATGGTTTTTAGAAAGAAAACCTCCCAAATAAGCTCAAAACAGACTCACAATGGATAATTTACTCATTTAGCTATATGCTGAAACAAAATGCAAAGTTCTAAATCAATTTGTTCATGAGATACAGCAAATATGGTATATGACATGAAATCGCAAAAATTGGTTTGTTTTTTTTACATGATCAAAAAGTAATTTTCACCATGCCTTTTTTCACTCAGATAAAGGTAAACATAAAGCACATGCATGACATGACAGATAATATAAAGGAAAAAGGTGTAGAACATGCATTTGCAAGTGATAAAGTCTTTAAAAAATAGGCATGCATTAGCAAAGTGATAAAGTCTGTCAAAAATCAAGATTTTTTTTACATCATTACCTCAGTATCTATGTACATGCATTCATGACGATTCCTCCTCCAACATCTCTCGCATCCACTGGTCCTGTTCAACCAGATCTTCCGGCGCATCGACATCGTCAAAATCAGAATCATCAGCATCAATCCTTCGCTCTCATCCGATGCGGAGTCGGCCATGATGCGAAAAAAGTTGAAACGCCAGTCGAAATCTCGACAAAAATCGCCACAACACAGCTAAAACTTGTCCGATTTCGATCAAACTTGCACAAGCGTAGTGCGCGGTCTCTCTGCTTCCCAACAGGCATTGCGATAAGTCGGCCACTTCCGTTGCTATTTTTAGATCTTGACGTAAACAAGGCGAGGGCACGATGAGACGCGTACGTCGCTCCCGAAGCGAAGGGGGGATGCACCGTGCGCGTTCCATCCTATGCGAATGGGTTAACTCTTTGGCGTCGTAAGTTTTTCATGCATTTTCAAACATATAATAAAAATACAAAGGCATAAGATAACAAGACAAATTATATCTCAAATGAAAGCTCTCTATTTACTCTTTACAGGCAAAGAATGATGTAAGTGACTAAAAGTGCTAATTGAGAATTACACACCATAGAATTGAGTGTGTACATGCGCAAAAATGAAAAAGTAGGGAGAAAAAAACCAGTTCACTACCTGCTATGGGAAGCACACAAGCACTCCGAAATTTCAATATCCAAGCAATGCAAATATTTATAAACGTTTAGTATAGACAAGTACAAGCAGATGGAAGCTTGCAATAAACCAAATCATGAAAAACTTATGATTCCGGAGAAAAATCACAATATTTAGTGTCTCCGTTTGTCGCTCTATCGCCATTTTGTCAACATACACCATAGGCACAGAAGTTACTATTTCTCATCATTGGTGTAAAAGATCGACTAAAGGGAGCTAAATCTGCTTGCACATTGGTTTAGCAACACAGGCAAACAAGATTTATCTCCCTTAGACCAGTAACACCACAGCGAGAAATTTGCCATCACATCTCATCCCAGCATGCGATGCGACGCCAGAGAGTTAATGGCCTTACATAGCATATCCTACAAAGGCTGATATGCAGTAAAACACCATTATTTATTACTCTAACATGCAAAAACTTTACTTTCAACAAATCTCACTGCTCATGGTGTTTCTTGGACATATGTACAACCTCCTGATGCAATGTTTCTTTGCCTAAAACTAAAAAATAGCTGGTTATAAGAAACTTTAATAGAGCACCCCATCCAGTCACGAACTCGGGAGAACAACTCAGTGGCATTTCACTTTAGTACAGAATTCTGCTGTGTGATGAAGTGGAAGAATTTAGGAATATTCTCTCAGAATATGTGCATCAAGAGTGAGTTCATATTTGAGTGACACTAATGCCTGGAAAAAACACTTCTTTGGCATAATGGTTGTGAAGAGTGAAAAAATCATCTGTATGATATGTGCAACATAATGTATCAGTCATGTGCAACATAATGTATCAGTCATGTGCATCATAATGTATCAGTCATGTGCATCATAATGTATCAGTCATGTGCATCATAATGTATCGGTCATGTGCAACATAATGTATCAGTCATGTGCAACACAATGTATCAGTCATGTGCAACATAATGTATCAGTCATGTGCAACACAATGCATCAGTCATGTGCAACACAATGCATCAGTCATGTGCAACATAATGTATCAGTCATGTGCAACATAATGTATCAGTCATGTGCAACACAATGTATCAGTCATGTGCAACATAATGTATCAGTCATGTGCATCATAATGTATCGGTCATGTGCAACATAATGCATCAGTCATGTGCATCATAATGTATCGGTCATGTGCAACATAATGCATCAGTCATGTGCAACATAATGTATCAGTCATGTGCAACATAATGTATCAGTCATGTGCAACATAATGTATCAGTCATGTGCAACACAATGTATCAGCCATGTGCAACATAATGTATCAGTCATGCGAATGTTGATGGTAAGAGAGCTCCTTTTCCATAATCTGTTTCCCATCACACAGCTTTGAAGCAGTGTCGTGAGTGCCGAATCAACGCTGCCACCTGTTGCTGTCCCAAGTGTGACTGCCTGATGTGTGGGATGTGTTTTAACAAGGTGAGTTTGACCAACATCATGTCTGTGACACAGACAGATAGGCATACCTTCTATCAGGCTTGCGTTTTGACAAATAGAGTTTGACCAACATCATGTCTGTGACACAGACAGACAGATAGGCATACCTTCTATCAGGCTTGCGTTTTGACAAATAGAGTTTGACCAACATCATGTCTGTGACACAGACAGACAGATAGGCATACCTTCTATCAGGCTTGCGTTTTGACAAATAGAGTTTGACCAACATCATGTCTGTGACACAGACAGACAGATAGGCATACCTTCTATCAGGCTTGCGTTTTGACAAATAGTTTGACCAACATCATGTCTGTGACACAGACAGACAGATAGGCATACTGTTACGTGCTATACAGCCGGCCACAATCTATCGATGGATTGGCGTGCAGGTATGTTGTTGCTAGCACTTTAGGCTATAACACGGATTCTTTTGAATCTCTTGGAGCTCGTCTGTCGTTCTACAGTCAATCACAGAAACGACAAGCTTACGTAGTAGAGGAAAACGTAGCAACTTTATTTTCCTCACAACGGAACGTAGAATCACACACTCAAACAACAGGACCTCTGAAACTCTCTCAGTTCTTGATACACAGCCCGAAGATCAAAGCTCTAACGCTCAAAAGTCTGTCCATTCATTTTCGAAGGCAACTCCTCGCTAGCGTCTCCATTAAGCTGCACGACATCGCCATCTTGAATGTGATTCGACCGAGCCTGTATCTTTGCTATCACCTTCCAACAGAATGCAGATAACATGCGGGGTGGTACTCACTGTAGCACTTGAACACGCCTGCATCAGACAGCGTGAACTGTGTTGGCAAAGTTCGTGAGAATGTTAGCTGTAGGATTCGATAGGCCTCAGCCCTCCTTCACTACGACCGCTCATCGCGCCAGATCTCTCCGTCCCTCTCCCTCGCGCATGCGTATTTCGCCATCTCCTACTTCCGTCATGTTCTAGTGCATACGTCACGCTTCTCGAAGAATCTACTGAGGTCTACGTACGGACAAAAAGTGGTAGAATCAATTTCCAATTCTTTATAAAGGAACCTTTAACAAATAACCAGAAAATAATATTCACCGATATTTCCTCTCAATCATACTAAACTTAGGTCTAAACTCAAACGATGACTGTTGTTCACAACATCACCCCCCACTTAAGAAGAAATTTCCCTGGACATTTCTTCTAACAAAAATACTTGTAAACTCATATTTACACATAGTTTCAGGACTTCTACTCGGCGGTTCTGCTGAGATAATCAGCCCCAATGTTGTCCAGTCCTTTGACAGATTCCACCCGCATGTCAAAGTTTTGCAAGTACATCGCCCATCTCATGACACGACTGTTCGTGAACTTGGCAGAGTTCATGAATGTCAATGGTCGATGGTCCGTCTGCAGCACGAACTTGACACCTTGCAAGTAAGCCTCAAACTTGCGGATTCCCCAGATGATGCCCAGGCACTCCTTCTCGATGGTTGAGTACCTCTTCTCTGCGCTGGTTAATTTCTTGCTGGCATAGCTGACAGGAAACAGCTTTCCTTCCCGCTCTTGCATAAGGACGGCGCCAATCCCTTCGTCTGATGCGTCAGTTCTCAAGACGAACAGCTTGGCTATATCTGGAAGTTGCAGAATCGGTTCTTTCGTCAGAAGGTCGCGGACTGCCTGGTAGGCTTTCTCTTGGGCTGGTCCCCAGGGTACTTGGTTCGGACATCCCTTCTTCAGCAGATCAGTGAGTGGAGCTGTGATGGCAGCAAAGTTGGGTATGTACTCCCTATAGTAACCAGCTAGACCCATGAAAGATCTGACCTTCTTCTTGGTAGTAGGACGTGGAGCATTCTGGATCTTGGTGATGTTTGCTTCCAGGAGCCCCTTCTGACCGTTCTTGAGGGAGTGACCAATGAAGTCCACATTGTCGGTCCCCAGGATGCACTTGCTGGCTCTCACAGTCAGGTCTGCTTTTGTGAGGCGGGTGAACAGCTCTCTCAAAGTCTTCATGTGTTCTTCCCATGTCTTTGTATGTATTAGGAGGTCATCCCAGTAGCAGATCACGTTGTCCATGCCTGCTAGCATCTTCCTGAGGCCTCGTTTTAGGGTTGCTCCGCTGTTCACCATTCCGAAAGGCATTTTGAGACACTCATAAGTCGCATCTGGCGTTACGAATGCCGTCTTGGGTATGTCCTCGGCTCTCATGGGCACTTGCCAATACCCCTTGCTCAAATCGACTTTTGAGAAGAACTTGCTCCCCGCTAGACGTCGGAACAAATCTTCAGCTGTGGGCATGGGCTCGGGATCAAACACAGTGATCTTGTTGAGCTTCCTGTAGTCAATGCACACGCGGTTGCTACCATCAGGCTTCTTCACAACCACTACAGGTGATGCATAGGGAGATGTGGACTCCCTGATGACTCCCATCTCCAACATTTCGTTGATGTCCTTTTTCAGTGACTCGCGCGCTTGGTAGGGTATTGGGTACGGACGCGAGCGTACCGGAACTGATGAGGTGAGGTTCACTTCATGTTCGATCAGGGAAGTAGACCCTGGAGCGACTCGAAACCCATGCTCGAACTCGCCGACGAGCTCGCTAAGCTCGGCACGTTGACTGGCTGACAGTTGTTCCCCCACTTTGACATCACGCGCACCTTCTTTGTGGCCAACATCTCCCAGATCAAGGACATCTTCGTCTTCGAAGGTATAGTCGTCCTCAGACACGACGGCTCCTCCGATGACTTCTTCTGGGTCCGGTGTCCTCTCCACATATAGCTTCAAAAGATTGGCGTGGTAGACCTTCGACTTCTGTCCCACCTTTACTCGATAGTCATTGAGTCTGACCACACTTTCCACGGTGTAAGGACCTTTCCACTGCATAAGTAGCTTGTTGTGGTCAGTGGGCAAGAGGACCAACACTTTGTTTCCTGGTCGAAACTTTCGCACCACAGCGTTCCTGTCATAGTAGTGCTTTCCGCTGGTTTGAGCTTTCTCCAGGTTCTCTTGGGCGATCTGTAGAGTGTTCTCCAACTTTTCTCTAAGATCCACCACGTACTGGTAACTGGTTTTCACCTCCGGAGTTTCAATCTCTTTTGTCCACAACTCTTTCAGGATGTGCATTGGTCCCCTGACAGTCCTCCCATACAATAATTCGAACGGGGAGAAGCCTGTGGACTCCTGCGGTACCTCCCGATAGGAGAAAAGCAAGGCGTTGATGAACCGATGCCACTGTCTGGGTTCGTCGCTGCAGATCTTCTTCAGAGAGGCCTTCAATGTCCCATTAAACTTCTCCACCAGACCGTTGCACATTGGATGATAGGGAGTCGTCGTCAGATGCTTGATGCTCAGGAGACGGTTGACTTCCTCCATGCACTGCGAAACAAATTGCACCCCCAGGTCGGTAAGGATCTCCTCTGGCACTCCGACCCGGCTGAAGATGTCAACTAGGGCTTCAGCGACTGTCTCTGTGTCAATCTTCTTCAAAGGTACAGCTTCTGGGTATCTTGTGGCGTAATCAATCAGTGTCAGTATCCATCGGTGTCCCTCTTCACTGGCTGGTTTTATCTCACCGATAAGGTCGATGGCTACTCTCTTGAATGGCTGATCAACCAACGGCATCTTTTGCATAGGGACTTTGGTTATTCTCCCTTTTGGCACAGTCTTTTGGCAAATGTCGCAGGACCGGCAAAATCTGGTTACATCTTGCTGCAAGCCTGGCCAGTAGAATGCCGCTTGAATCCTGTCCGACGTCTTCTTGATGCCCAGGTGACCCCCCATGATTGAGTTGTGAGCCACCTCCATTACATGCTTTCTGAGTGGCGTGGGCACAATGACTTGCCGCAGAGGCTTGCCACCACTAACGTCAGGATGTTGAAAAACTCTGTAGAGAATCTTGTTTCTTTCTTCAAAGTGAACGACGCCTTTCCCTCTGGTGACCTTGTCCGTCCGGTTCCGATATTTCGATAGACCGGAATCTTCTTTCTGCATCTGGATCAGCTCCTCCTTGTTGACACTGACGTTCTTTGATAGGCTGCTCACTCTCAACGGCTTGGTTGCTTGCTTGTCTCGTTTGGCTTGTGCCCTGGTGGTTACAGCACCAACACAATGTTCCAGTTCAGGAGTGGATACCTCTTTGAACGGAAGAGGATCGTCTCTTGGCTGTTGTATCCGGCTTTCTGGTTTCCATTCAGGATCAGGATCGTTCGGCGACCGTGCTCCCTCGATATTTCCAATCATGACGTCATACATCGGCCTCTTCAAACAAACCGCCTCAACTTCACCCTTGAAGTATGGACTGTCAACAGACACCTTGGCTGTTGGCGCTCGCACGCATGTACAGTCTGCCATGAGCGTCAGTCTGAATTCTCCAGTTAGTTGGTCTTTGGTTACCAAATCTTCTTTGATGATGACGCCGCTGCAACCAGAATCTCTCAAGACGCTCACTTCATGCCCGTTGATCATCCCTTCGGCCACTGGCATGTTTGACGCGTTGACAGCCCCGTTGGCGACGACGGGGATGCTCTTGCCATTTGCGAGGAATATTTGGCCGTCCCTCACACATTCTTTGACGTCCTCTACTGAAACTGAAGTCACTGGTTTCGCACGGGGCAAAATGACACTTCCCGCGCAATTCTGTCGATTGGTAGGGTTGCGTGATTTTGGACTCTCTTTTTGCTCTGCAATGGACTCGTCTCTCAGCCTCTTTTTACATTGAGCAATTCGATGACCTACTTTCTTGCAGTAGAAACAGCCTTTCTGGTTTGGTGTGTCCGCTCCGTTCGGTGTATCGCCTATGCTTTGGATCTCGGTCTTCGGGGATTTCTGTCTTTGCTGTTGCTTTGGTGGAGCCATTGTCTTTCCATGTGCGGTCAAATATCGCTCTGCACACTTGGCAAGGTTCGACAGGGACTGAGATTCTTGTTCTTCCAAGTGGACTGCCAGATCTTTTTGGCATGCAGCCACGAACTGTTCTTTGACTATCAGGTCTCGCAGGTGATCATAGTCCTTTGTCAGTCCTGACAGCTCTACCCATTTCTGTAGATACGTCTTCAGCCGTTCGATGAACTGCTCTGGTGTTTCCCCTGCCTCTGGTTTGCACTCCCGGAAACGTTGTCTGTATCCCTTCTCTGTATAGTTGTAGTGACGAAGCAATGCATCTTTCAGCTTGTCGTAGTCCTTGGCGTCTTCTTCAGACATCCTGTTGTAGACATCGAGGGCACTCCCGGAGAGGAGAGCACTCAGTTTGATGGCCCATCCATCTTTCTGCCAATTCGCATTCTCAGCATACCTCTCAAATCTGCCAAGGTAGCTGTCGATCTTGTCCTTATCCTCTAAAAAGGACGGGATCTTTGGAGCCTTGTGTGATTCTCTTTGAACTGCACCCTCTCTTCTTGCACCATGCTGAATTCGCGCTAGTTCAAGTTCATGTTGACGTTGACGTTCTCTTTCTTGAGCTTCAAGTTCTCGTATACGTCCTCTTTCTTGCGCTTCTCTGGCACGTTCTTGTTCTCGAGCTTCTCTGTCACGTTCTTTTTCTTGAGTTTCGAGTTCAAGTTTTCGCATCTTCAGTTTCATCTCTTGTTCCTGTTGTTGTTCTCGTTCCCGAGATTTCACGTACTCGGTCAGCTGTTTACCCTTCAGTCCGATGTCAACTCCAGCCTGCCAGAAATCCGCCATCCTGGATAATGATGCAGCTCTTGGAGTGTCGGCGACTTTGACTGACGACGGCAATAGCTTTACTACACTTTACCGTGGACTCCCTATACACAAGACCACTGTCTTGAGTCCACACAGTAGGCGTCACGGTCTCGACGAAAATGACGTTACTGGCCTCGTTCGGCAATGTCGAATCTTGACTAGTCGACTCTTGACGAAGCTGTAGAGATCCTCGGCTTGGCCCCCAGTGTTACGTGCTATACAGCCGGCCACAATCTATCGATGGATTGGCGTGCAGGTATGTTGTTGCTAGCACTTTAGGCTATAACACGGATTCTTTTGAATCTCTTGGTGCTCGTCTGTCGTTCTACAGTCAATCACAGAGACGACAAATTTGCGTAGTAGAGGAAAACGTAGCAACTTTATTTTCCTCACAACGGAACGTAGAATCACACACTCAAACAACAGGACCTCTGAAACTCTCTCAGTTCTTGATACACAGCCCGAAGATCAAAGCTCTAACGCTCAAAAGTCTGTCCATTCATTTTCGAAGGCAACTCCTCGCTAGCGTCTCCATTAAGCTGCACGACATCGCCATCTTGAATGTGATTCGACCGAGCCTGTATCTTTGCTATCACCTTCCAACAGAATGCAGATAACATGCGGGGTGGTACTCACTGTAGCACTTGAACACGCCTGCATCAGACAGCGTGAACTGTGTTGGCAAAGTTCGTGAGAATGTTAGCTGTAGGATTCGATAGGCCTCAGCCCTCCTTCACTACGACCGCTCATCGTGCCAGATCTCTCCGTCCCTCTCCCTCGCGCATGCGTATTTCGCCATCTCCTACTTCCGTCATGTTCTAGTGCATACGTCACGCTTCCCGAAGAATCTACTGAGGTCTACGTACGGACAAAAAGTGGTAGAATCAATTTCCAATTCTTTATAAAGGAACCTTTAACAAATAACCAGAAAATAATATTCACCGATATTTCCTCTCAATCATACTAAACTTAGGTCTAAACTCAAACGATGACTGTTGTTCACAACACATACCTTCTATCAGGCTTGCGTTTTGACAAATAGAGTTTGACCAACATCATGTCTGTGACACAGACAGACAGATAGGCATACCTTCTATCAGGCTTACGTTTTGACAAATAGAGTTTGACCAACATCATGTCTGTGACACAGACAGGCAGATAGGCATACCTTCTATCAGGCTTGCGTTTTGACAAATAGAGTTTGACCAACATCATGTCTGTGACACAGACAGACAGATAGGCATACCTTCTATCAGGCTTGCGTTTTGACAAATAGAGTTTGACCAACATCATGTCTGTGACACAGACAGACAGATAGGCATACCTTCTATCAGGCTTGCGTTTTGACAAATAGAGTTTGACCAACATCATGTCTGTGACACAGACAGACAGATAGGCATACCTTCTATCAGGCTTGCGTTTTGACAAATAGAGTTTGACCAACATCATGTCTGTGACACAGACAGACAGATAGGCATACCTTCTATCAGGCTTGCGTTTTGACAAATAGAGTTTGACCAACATCATGTCTGTGACACAGACAGACAGATAGGCATACCTTCTATCAGGCTTGCGTTTTGACAAATAGAGTTTGACCAACATCATGTCTGTGACACAGACAGACAGATAGGCATACCTTCTATCAGGCTTGCGTTTTGACAAATAGAGTTTGACCAACATCATGTCTGTGACACAGACAGACAGATAGGCATACCTTCTATCAGGCTTGCGTTTTGACAAATAGAGTTTGACCAACATCATGTCTGTGACACAGACAGGCAGATAGGCATACCTTCTATCAGGCTTGCGTTTTGACAAATAGAGTTTGACCAACATCATGTCTGTGACACAGACAGACAGATAGGCATACCTTCTATCAGGCTTGCGTTTTGACAAATAGAGTTTGACCAACATCATGTCTGTGACACAGACAGACAGATAGGCATACCTTCTATCAGGCTTGCGTTTTGACAAATAGAGTTTGACCAACATCATGTCTGTGACACAGACAGACAGATAGGCATACCTTCTATCAGGCTTGCATTTTGACAAATAGAGTTTGACCAACATCATGTCTGTGACACAGACAGGCAGATAGGCATACCTTCTATCAGGCTTGCGTTTTGACAAATAGAGTTTGACCAACATCATGTCTGTGACACAGACAGACAGATAGGCATACCTTCTATCAGGCTTGCGTTTTGACAAATAGAGTTTGACCAACATCATGTCTGTGACACAGACAGATAGGCATACCTTCTATCAGGCTTGCGTTTTGACAAATAGAGTTTGACCAACATCATGTCTGTGACAAAGGCAGGTAGTCAGACAGGAAGATAGGCCGTGTATCAGGCCTGACTGGAGGGGACTGACATAATGTGTGTGACACTAACGGGTAGATGTGCCTTGAATAGGGCCTGGGCTTTGACAAGGTAAGACTAACCAACACCATGCAGCAGGTAGACTGACAAAAGGATACATCTTGTATCAGGTCTGTGTTTTGCCAAGGTAAGACTGACATCCAGCATGCAGATGACAAAAACAGGTGGACAGATAGGCAGACATGCCTTGTGTTTAAGCTATTCTTTTTCATGGTGGGACTAAACAATGATGTACGTATTGCAAGGAAAGGATATGTCTTGTCCACCATGAAATGTCAACATGACGATTACACAACTGTGAATACAAGTCTGTGTCGCTGATTGGAAACACTCTTCACATGTGTGAAAGAACTGAGATAGTCGCCATTTGTACAAGAGACCGATGAAATGGTTAGAGGACAAACAGTAAGTGTTTCCACAGCTTGGTGATGTATGCGATGGAGTCGGGGGGGATCAAAAGTTAGAAGGTGTAGAAAAAGCCAATGTACTGAAGGGAGTGCAGACCTGCCAAATGCTACGCTTTAGGCGTAGCATGCTACGCTTTCGACCTTCTTGCTACGCTGCTACGCTTGTCCATAAAAACTACGCTTTTCCTGCGTGCTTGAACTTTTGACCGCGATGGAGAATCCCCCCCCCCCCCCCCCCACTTTCACGCCGCCAGTGCAGCTTATCGCGCCGCCTTCACAGCCTTATCTCCCCCCCCCCCCCGCTTTCATGCCACCTGGTCAGCTCTTATCACGCCAACCTCACAGCTTTATCTCTCCCCATCCCCCACCCCCCACCCCCGCTACGCCTATTCCTTCCATGCTACTCCAAATAGCTCTGGATGCTACTCTGTGGCATGATGGTGGGTTGGCAGGTCTGGGAGTGCGTGCGTGTGTGTGTGTGTGATATTTCTACATGGCTGAATGTGAAAAGTTGACAAAAATATTTAATAATCAGGTGTTTATTTTTTTTAGAATTTCCAGATTTATGTGTTATTCTATTGTTATACTGATGCTAATGAACAAATGTAAACCTGCTAGCTGCTTATAAGGATGCCGAGAAAGTTACCTTGTTTTGTATTGATGAAAGAAGACTCAAGGAAAGGAGATGGACTGCAGAAAAATGATGACAAATGTGAGCGGCATTGAGGAAAAGAAGTAATCTCTCTCAGCTGGTGGTGTCAACCTTGAGGAGCCTCAGTGTGTTCCCCCCATGGGTTAGGGGTTAAAAGAATAGACCCACCGTGTCTCCTACACGAGGCTAATTAATAGGAATATCATGACTTGAATTGGGCTTACTTAGAACTCTTCTAGTAATTATCATGCTTAATGGCCTTACATAGCCTACAAAGGCTGATAGGTTGTAAAACTTCATCCATCCATCAGCCTCAGCGTATGTGGAGAATGTGGACGGGGAAGTGAAGTGCACTTTTTTTTTCATGCATACATGTATGCCATGATCCATCCAGTGAAATGGCCTGATTCTTGCAGATTCACGCCCTGTCCAACACGTTGCGGGAACACCAGGCAGTGCAGCTGAAAGGCTTGGAGGAGGAGGCAGAAGAGGAGAATGGAGAGATGGCACAGTGAGTCTTTTACCTGTCCTTTCTTGTTTAGTGATGTCCCACTGCAGTGCTTACCTTAGACACCTTTCTCTTGCCGCCCTTTGCCACCCAACAAAGAAGTGCGCTTGCTTTTTTCTTTCCTTACTCCCAATTTAGTAGTCCAGTAATGACTTACAGGAAGAGTTTGGTGGTGTTCCCACATGGTTGCTAAATTTATAACACTGTCTTGGAAGAGAATTGTAAGATATAGTGCATAGCTGACAGCCAGGTCTGTACAGGAATGGCAAAGGTGCAGAGATGGCTGATATGGGACATTCATGTTGAACTTCGGCTGTAATGCTTTCATGGTACTTTTAGTGAAGTAGTTGTGGTCTTTTGGGTGAGGCACTTCAGTGTGTGTTAAAATGGTTGCTTCCATTGCATGGAATCATGGAGATCTGTGCAGTCCTGGCACTTGGCATTTTGGGATGAGGAGTCAGTGTTATCACTTGCAAAATGTTGGAACTGCGCAACTGCTTGCTCTCATATGCCAATACTGCAGCACACTTGCGAACACAAACATACACATGCACACACTCCCATTACACGCACTTGCTTGCACATACACACAAATGTGTGCACACACTCATACAGACACACACACACAAGCGCACACATACAAACACTTTCTACCATGTGAATAATTCTATATCTAAATGTGAAATTTTGCTAATTCTATTTTTCTAAACAGCTTTGCCTTGGTTGAGTGTGAAAATGTCAATGACAAAGAGTATGTATTTCACCATGAACTCATTCATGCACTTTGTCTGCACAGGGTTTGTACAGGTCATGGAAAACCTGGAAAGTCATGGAATTTGATTTTTCATTTTCCAGGCCTGGAAAATCATGGAATTTCAAATTAAGTCATGGAATTTAATAGAGAAAAAAATGTTTTCTAGGCTGTGCTTCGCGCGATACTCTCTATTTTTACATGCTGCGAACGACAGGAAACCGTGCCCTTGCATCCCATTGGTTAATTTTGAAAGCTCGTTTGTCTTCTGCTTCATGATTGGTTCTTTGGCTAGGTGACCTGGTTTCATTTCCATGCCGGTCGGGTCAGTTTGTTCAAACGAGGAGAAAGTGAAAAGAGCTTGTTTTGTTTGTGGTGCAGTGTTTCTTTGAGATTATCATCATGCCTGGAAAGTGTCGATTTCAAGACACTTGGACACGAGACGAAAAATACTATGAGTGGGTCATGCGAGTGAAACTGAATGGGATGGCAAAGTGCCGATTTTGTGAAAAAGTTTGATGTGTCCAACATGGGAGAGGCAGGCTTGAAAAGCCACATGAAAGGTATCGCGCACCAGGCGCGTGCTAAAAAACACCAAGAAGAAAAGAGCAGAAGTCAAACACAAATATCTGATTTTGTTCACACTGCAAAAAATGCTGAGAGTGCCTCAAAGGTGATGGTACCAGCTAGCGCTGCTACGCCGGTCGAAACTAGGTCTGCACCCACTGGCAGTGGCACTAGATCTACTGGGATTGACACTTTTTTTGACTCATATGCGAAGCAAAAGTGAGTCTATGTACTCACCCGTGTCGTCCGGGCGTAATAAACTTAAACGTTGGATTTTTCTCGGAGACTATTAAGTCTATCAACACCAAATGTGGCATGATGGTGTATGATGACAAGGCCTCTAAAACCATACATGGTGACTTGACCTTGCTTCAAGGTCAAGGTCACAGGAGCCATAAATGTGGTTTCAAAAACAGTCATTTTTCACATTTTCCCAATTTTCTCCCACGTTATTGAGAATGGCGACCTTAGCTACAAGTGGTATATAGGGCAAAGTAATCCCTATCTTTTGATACCAGTTTGGTTGACCTTGCTTCAAGGTCAAGGTCACAGGAGCTCTTCAAAGTTGGATTGTATACCTATTGACTCACATGCGAAGCAAAAGTGAGTCTATGTACTGAGCCGTGTCGTCCGTCCGTCCGTCCGGGCGTCCGTCCGTCCGTCCGGGCGTCCGTCCGTCCGTCCGGGCGTAAAAAACTTAAACGTTGGATTTTTCTCGGAGACTATTAAGTCAATCAACACCAAATGTGGCATGATGGTGTATGATGACAAGGCCTCAAAAAACATACATAGTGACTTGACCTTGCTTCAAGGTCAAGGTCACAGGAGCCATAAATGGGGTCTCAAAAACAGTCATTTTTCACATTTTCCCAATTTTCTCCCACGTTATTGAGAATGGCAACCTTAGCTACAAGTGGTATATAGGTCAAAGCAAGCCCTATCTTTTGATACCAGTTTGGTTGACCTTGCTTCAAGGTCAAGGTCACAGGAGCTCTTCAAAGTTGGATTGTATACATATTTTGAAGTGACCTTGACCCTGAACTATGGAAGATAACTGTTTCAAACTTAATAATTATGTGGGGCACATGTTATACTTTCATCATGAGACACATTTGGTCACATATCCTCAAGGTCAAGGTCACTTTGACCCTTATGAAATGTGACCATAATGGGATAGTGAACCACTAAAAGTGACTATATCTCATGGTAGAAAGTGCCAATAAGCACCATTGTGCTTCCTATGCCTTGAATTAACAGCTTTGTGTTGCATGACCTTGACCTTGGGTCAAGGTCACATGTATTTTGGTAGGAAAAATGTGTAAAGCATTTCTTTGTGTATGATGTCATTGGCAGGTTTATTTGTTTGACCTTGACCTTGAAGGTCACCTGAAGGTCAGGGTCATATAAAGGTCAAGGTCCAGCATGTGAGTTGTATGGGCTTTGCCCTTCTTGTTTTGAAGTGACCTTGACCCTGAACTATGGAAGATAACTGTTTCAAACTTAATAATTATGTGGGGCACATGTTATACTTTCATCATGAGACACATTTGGTCACATATCATCAAGGTCAAGGTCACTTTGACCCTTATGAAATGTGACCAAAATGGGGTAGTGAACCACTAAAAGTGACCATATCTCATGGTAGAAAGTGCCAATAAGCACCATTGTGCTTCCTATGTCTTGAATTAACAGCTTTGTGTTGCATGACCTAGGATGACCTTGACCTTGGGTCAAGGTCACATGTATTTTTGTAGGAAAAATGTGTAAAGCATTTCTTAGTGTATGATGTCATTGGTAGGTTTAGTTGTTTGACCTTGAAGGTCACCTTGAAGGTCACCTGAAGGTCAAGGTCATGTAAAGGTCAAGGTCAAGCATGTGAGTCGTATGGGCTTTGCCCTTGTTACAACAGGTGTATTGTGCGTGAGTTTGGTCGTGTGCCATACACTTTTCTCTTTAAAATTGTCTTGTATCACAGTACGCTAAGTCATGGAAAATGTTATTGAGGCTCATGGAAAGGCATGGAAAAGTCATGGAATTTGTATCTAAAAACCTGTACGAACCCTGTCTGCATGCACTTTGTTGGCATGCTAGCACTACACAATGAAGACTGTGTTCCAATTATTTTCTGTCTCTACCTTTAGTAATTCATTTGTGCACTAAATACTAACAAAAATTGCAACACATGACATGAGCTTGATATTGAGTATGTGACGGAATTTTTTGTTGGGGCCTTGTTACACACTAGCTGCAGCATGCACTTGTTTGCTGGACAATCTTTCAGGGGTTACATAGCTCACTAAGTTATTCTCATAATGTAACCTTTCACTTTAACTCTTAACGTCCAGTAAGGAATTTCACAACTACAAGCCCCAGTCCTGTAACTGTAAGGTTTTAGAGAAAATGATACATGACACTGTTGATTTGTTTAAAAAATTCTAACTTCTGTTATATTGTATGGATCGTGTGTAGTCAAAAATGAATGTTGGTCATTCTAAAATCAAATACAGAGTGTTTTTGATATTTTTATTTGCTTTATTTGCATGTAATTAGCATAATTACAGGTAAATAATTGGAAATAGACCCAAAAATATTTTTCTATAAATATAAACACTAAGTAATTTGCGATGATTTCACAATAATTCCTTGACATAACATTATCAATTGCTTCAGTAGCACCTGATGTGAGCTGGCAGCTGAATGACATCCTTCAGAAACAGAATGCTTAGCTCGTTTTTCATCTCCTCCAAGGAGGTTTCGATTGTTCCGTTGCCGTTCTGCCTTGCCTAAAGTCTAGTCATGGATCATGATGAACATTTCCTCTGGAAAGAGTTGCAGAAAATACTCTACTGGTTCTGCATCAAGTCTCAGTGGTACGCGTGGACCAACTGCTTCTATGAAAGGATCATTAGTAAACTCCTTAACAGTATTTGACCATTTGGTGTCACTGAAATCATCATCCAATGATGAAAGTCAAATTAATTTGTTCATTGAAGTCCGACAAATCACTCGTGTGGACACTGGAAACAGATACATCACTCTGATCAGTCTCCAAGTCCAAGATATTTAGATCCAACCATTTCGATAAAGAACAAGTCATTGTCTGAACTACTCACGGCTGTTTCAACCGCACTCTAGTTGGCTGCTGGTCTCGGGCAAAACCTTATCTCCTTCACTCCTTGCCTGACCTAAAAATAGTGTGAATTTGCTGCTTGAAGCCAGCATTTGCTGGTAACTGGAGCCACGGAGGTCTGTGTAACAACAGCGCTGGATGAGTGCACCCATTCGCCGCATACTCCTTACGTTTTCAGATTTCCTTGAGATCCCCATCTCACAATCAATATCTGCCATCTTCGCAATGAGGAACGTCCGCCAAAAAATGAGCGAAAAATTCAAATAACTCAGCAGAAACGTATTGAAATCCGTAGAAAAAATTCCCAGAGACGCAATAATCATCTGGAAGTAGTGCAACAATTTTCTTCAGTCCTAGAGAGCTTCCCACCAGAGTAATCTCCCTTGGTATCTTACGCATGAATCACGAGTGGTTACAAGCGGCATAAGATATAGCCTCAGGAGCGGTTGAGAGCAGCACAGGACATTAAAAGTTAATGTGGACTTTAGTACTATGTACTACTACTACATACAAAAAATGGTAAAAACCATCCATGGAGACTCAATTATTAAATAATTCTCTGTAGCTCATGAGTGGTTTAAGCTACAAAGAAAAGGTTTTTCGTGCACACATGTCTTGCAGTCCCTATAATTTGCAATACCATGATTGCCTATGCTTTCATTTAGAATTTTTCCATGAGATTGTCTTTATGATGCACTGTCACTAGTGTCAGGGTTCCATGATCATCATGACACCACTCCTCCCAAAGACTGCATGCTCTGGCATGCAAGTTGCATGTGGTGGTGCATCAGCAGTGTTGTGGAGGGGTTTCATTGGAGAACTAGCTTGAGCTTCATGTGATTGTCTGGACAGTTTGCTCCTGGAGGCAGAGACTCCTCGAATGTGCGCCACCCACCCCGACCGCCCCATTGAGTACCACTGTGAGGATGACCAGCTGGCCATTTGCTCTCGCTGTGTCGTCCTGGGAGAACACAAGCATCACAACATCAGCTCCATCGAAGAGAAGGTGAGATTAGAGCTGCAGGGTTGAGAGTCCATTGTTAGTTTCTTATCATTTCAAGAGATGGCATGTGGTACCATTTCTTCATACAAATTGCCAGGGCCACAGTGCATAGATGCGAGGTATAGGCAGGTGTCAAGTAAAGTCAACATCTGATTGCCATTACATCTGCTTTAATCATGTTGACACATGGGGTCAACTAGAATTACCGGAGAACACACACCTATTGAGGAGCTAATCGCCTTGCATGTTGAGAAAAAAGCAAAGAAATTTCAGAAGATTCACTCGCTGTCACACCTCTTTCAGCCCTTGCCATCCAGAGGACGCCTGCCAAACTACAAGATAAGGACCACCCAAATGATAAACTCGTTTATCCCAAAAGCAATTTGTATTTTTAATCAGAATCGCAGAGTGATGGAAAGAGGAAAGGATTAGAGGGGGGATGGAGGTGGGGGGATGTTGGCATTTGATACCAGGCTGGGTTTTGTGTGGGTGTTTTTGATACACTTAGAAATGTAGATAAGATTTTATTATTCTTGCTAGCATGTAAATTAGATAGTTGTCTCTTTAACTGACCTTTCTGCAGCACAATAAATTCTCAATGAAAAAAAGCAATGAAAAATATATGTTGACACCAGCCTATTCCATGCAAGATCTTGGCTTTCCTTGTGTGGATGAAAAGTGTCCCAGATGTAGAAACCCGAGTTAGTGGTATTGGGATTTTCTAGAAGACGGCGTAGCCCAGAGTGTGACAGTGTCCATGGCTGTAGGCTGTCAAGCCTGAACTCTCACACTGCCCCTGGCTGTCCTGCAGGATTTGACACACAATGCAGACAGACTTTGCCAACAATTCAGTGCTGGCTTTTTTTCTCTGACATTCTCTGTGCCCCATGTCTGAAATATATCTTGATAGCTGTTCTAATTACCTGTGCACATGACATGTTTGTTTTTTATTTTCACATTGCAGGAAAAAGTATGTGTATGGTGTTGAGACGGTGTATTAGTAGTGTTTCATGTTGCTCTAGAGGCCGGTCTAACATGTCATCTGGTGCAGAACACTTTGGAACCATTTTGAATGTCATAGAAAACATCTGTTCCCTCTTGTCATATTCAGAACAAGGCAATGTTCACAGACCTTGAAGAGGGTGTCCAAGTTGCAAAGAAAATTTTGAAAAGGCTGAAAGCTGCTGAGAAGGTGAGTGTAGTGCTAGGTCTTTGTAAGCTTCTCCAGCACCAGCCTTCGGGTCTGCTTGGGGATTTTATTTTTGCATTGCAGACAAATTGGCTTGACCCTCTCCTTTTCCTCCCCAATTTGCCCCAAAAATTGTTTGAATTTATTCATGCAGAAAGTAATGCTGTGCCCTATCATAATTGATCAAGGCAAAATAAATAAATAATAGTTGTAGTTACTATAACTTTTCTGACCTGTTTTTTGACTCACATGCGAAGCAAAAGTGAGTCTATGTACTGAGCCGTGTCGTCCGTCCGTCAGGGCGTAAAAAAACTTAAACGTTGGATTTTTCTCGGAGACTATTAAGTCTATCAACACCAAATGTGGCATGATGGTGTATGATGACAAGGCCTCAAAAAACATACATAGTGACTTGACCTTGCTTCAAGGTCAAGGTCACAGGAGCCATAAATGTGGTCTCAAAAACAGTCATTTTTCACATTTTCCCTATTTTCTCCCACGTTATTGAGAATGGCGACCTTAGCTACAAGTGATATATAGGCAGACCTGCCAAATGCTACGCTTTAGGCGTAGCATGCTACGCTTTCGACATGCTTGCTACGCTGCTACGCTTGTCCATAAAAACTACGCTTTTTGACCGCAATGGAGAATCTCCCCCCCCCCGCTTTCACGCCGCCAGTGCAGCTTATCGCGCCACCTTCACAGCCTTATCTCCCCCCCCCCCCCCCCCGCTTTCACGCCACCGGGTCAGCTTATCGCGCCAACCTCACAGCTTTATCTCTCCCCACCCCCCACCCCATACCCCCGCTACACCTATTCCTTCAATGCTACTCCATATAGCTCTGGATGCTACTCTTTGGCATGATGGTGGGTTGGCAGGTCTGTATAGGTCAAAGCAAGCCCTATCTTTTGATACCAGTTTGGTTGACCTTGCTTCAAGGTCAAGGTCACAGGAGCTCTTCAAAGTTAGATTGTATACATATTTTGAAGTGACCCTGACCCTGAACTATGGAAGATAACTGTTTCAAACTTAATAATTATGTGGGGCACATGTTATACTTTCATCATGAGACACATTTGGTCACATATCAAGGTCAAGGTCACTTTGACCCTTATGAAATGTGACCAAAATGTGGTAGTGAACCACTAAAAGTGACTATATCTCATAGTAGAAAGTGCCAATAAGCACCATTGTGCTTCCTATGTCTTGAATTAACAGCTTTGTGTTGCATGACCTTGGATGACCTTGACCTTGGGTCAAGGTCACATGTATTTTTGTAGGAAAAATGTGTAAAGCATTTCTTTGTGTATGATGTCATTGGTAGGTTTAGTTGTTTGACCTTGACCTTGAAGGTCACCTGAAGGTCAAGGTCATATAAAGGTCAAGGTCAAGCATGTGAGTCGTATGGGCTTTGCCCTTCTTGTTTCTCTTCCTTTTTGACTCGCAAGCGAAGCAAAAGTGAGTCTATGTACTCACTCGTGTCGTCCGTCCGTCCGGGCGTAAAAAACTTAAACGTAGGATTTTTCTCGGAGACTATTAAGTCTATCAACACCCAAATTGGCATGATGGTGTATGATGACAAGGCCTCAAAAAACATACATAGTGACTTGACCTTGCTTCAAGGTCAAGGTCACAGGGGCCATAAATGTTGTCTAAAAAACAGCCATTTTTCACATTTTCCCAATTTTCTCTGAAGTTTTTGAGATTGGATACCTCACCTATACATGGTATATAGGGCAAAGTAAGCCCTATTTTTTTACACCAGTTTGGTTGACCTTGCTTCAAGGTCAAGGTCACAGGAGCTCTTTAAAGTTGGATTGTATATATATTTTGAAGTGACCTTGACCCTGAACTATGGAAGATAACTGTTTCAAACTTAATAATTATGTGGGGCACATGTTATACTTTCATCATGAGACACATTTGTTCACATATCGTCAAGGTCACTTTGACCCTAATGAAATGTGACCAAAATGGGATAGTGAACCACTAAAAGTGACCATATCTCATGGTAGAAAGTGCCAATAAGCACCATTGTGCTTCCTATGTCTTGAATTAACAGCTTTGTGTTGCATGACCTTGACCTTGGGTCAAGGCCACATGTATTTTGGTAGGAAAAATGTGTAAAGCATTCCTTAGTTTAGTGTATGATGTCATTGCTAGGTGTAGTTGATTGACCTTGACCTTGAAGGTCACCTGAAGGTCAAGGTTATGTAAAGGTCAAGGTCAAGCATGTGAGTCGTATGGGCTTTGCCCTTCTTGTTTCTTTTTTTCCCACCATACTGTAACAAATATGTGTGTGTGTGTGCATATATAAATGGTCAATCCAGTGGTTTTCCCCTCCACTTGCAGGACCTTGAGATGGAGCTAGGCAAGGGCAGACCCGACACCAGTGCCACTGTCAAGGAGATTCAAGACTACTTTCTGCACTTACATGGCTTGCTGCAAACAAGGTGAGAGAGGATGATGGGATAGAATGTAACCATACAAAGTGTGTGTGTGTGTGAAAGTGTGTTTGTGTGTGTGTGTGTGTGTTTATGTGTGTGTGTGTGTGTGTTTATGTGTCTGTGTGTGTGTGTGTGTGTGTGTTTATGTTGGTGTGTGTATGTTTGTGTGTGTGTGTGTAAGTGTTAATGTGTGTTTGTAAGTGTTAATGTGTGTGTGAGTGCATGAGAGAGAGAGAGATGAGGGAGTGGAATGCAATGGAATATGGGTCATACCCTGTTTTCTTGGATGGCCGCAAGCTAGTTGGGAAAGAAACGAAAACGTCCGGGAAGTGCCATGGAAGTTCAGATTATTGTCTCTGAAAGTGATAAGGAAAGCTGCATGTTAGGGAGCTTATTATCCAGAGCTGGGCTACTGCTATGATGAAGTGCTTTACTTGAAACGTTTGCCAATCAAGTGATGTAGTTACTGGGAAGCATCAAGAGTCATGTACTAGACATTCTGCATCTCATCTGCACTTGTAGTGTTGATATTGATTGTTGGTGGTGTTGTAAGCAATTGATTGCCAGGAGTATCCAGGAACAATAGAAGCTCTTCTTCAATTCTTGTGATCATATTGTAGCAATGCCCGACCTTTTTTTCAAATGTACCAAATGATTATAACTTCAAGTTATGGTGATAGTACTCATTGATCTAATCACAATGCAATTTGAATTTTGGAAATCGGTTAATTAGAACCAAAGTTATGGTAATTCGAAGGCCAAAAATATTTAGTAGGATTTGTGAAGACCCCCAGATTTGGGATGGCACCGGTTGAAACAAGGAAATAATACATTTCTTAGTGTCATTCTTACATTTATTGGAGTATATTAATAAAAATTCACACACCCATGGAAAAAATTCAACCAAATCCAATGGCACCATCAAAAATGACATAACTAAATTACTATTTGCTAATTTGCATAACATTTGCATACATTTTACGCTTGTTTCAAATTTCTTGAAAGGACACAAAATAATATGCAGTATCCTGGCATATTACTGGCATTTTATCAATGTACAATAATTCCATCCATGAAAATAAATGAAAAAATATGTAAATTGTGATTACACGAATTTGCATAATTAATTAAATGTGTTCTGATTGGTCAAAATATAAAACAAGCACAAGTTTGCTAAAAATGAAGATTTCTCATAATTTTTTTAATTTTTATGTTGCTCTGTCTCTTACTTTCATTGTCTTTTAGTGCATTGTGATTTGAAGTGAACTGTGCATTATTTTGACAACAGTTGAAGTATAAGATGAGAAATTAACAAAATAAAAACTACACATGATATATACAAACATACAACTTTATTGTGATGGTGTTAATGTAATGAACCCACAATATACATGTATGACATATCACAAAAGCCTATTTCCTGAAATACAGCCAAACAAAGCATCACCTGGAATTTGTGTGTTGGGCGGGTGGTTATACTCTACACTGTCTAGTGTCTACCCTCTACAGAACCACGACATCATCAGATGAGACATCAAGATCTGGGCCAGACTGTTGCAAGAAATATGTGCAACAAATATTAAGTCATATAGAAAAGCAAACAAACATTACAAAATACATTATTACAGACAAGACAAACTACTGAACAAAAAACATTAAAACAAACAATAAATCAAAACACTCAACTATAGGCTAACTGACATAAAGATATAGAAAAGCAAACAAACATTACAAAATACATTATTACAGACAAGACAAACTACTGAACAAAAAACATTGAAACAAACAATAAATCAAAACACTCAACTATAGGCTAACTGACATAAGATATAGAAAAGCAAACAAACATTACAAAATACATTATTACAGACTAGACAAACTACTGAACAAAAAACATTGAAACAAACAATAAATCAAAACACTCAACTAGGCTAACTGACATTAAACACTTAAGTCAAACATAATCTTTTACAGTAATTATTCATTTGAAGGGGATGGGGCCTTGGGGGTGTAGAACGAATTACTGTGGGGTTTTTTCATGTTGTGAAGCACTTAAACCCATTCCCCCGTCGGAACATTCCAAATTGGCAAGCTGCGGCATTCACACTGCAGCGGTCTAAAAATAGATTGAGAGGTTGGGGGGGTTTCAACAATGGACTGGCCCACAAGACGCTTGTCGCTAGCGAAGCGATTGGAATTTTCTGAAGAAACAAAACAAAACCACACAACCGAACCACACAAAAACATATATAAGCATTGATTCTGTACATCTGAAAAATATCTTTAAATTTAAGTGAAATTTTGGTTGCGAAGCAGCTAAAGTGACCAGTGGCAATCACATTACAATGTCTGTTCCCGCGGCCGGTAGGCCTATTCGTAATGATCTAAATCCTTCGGATGGTACCTCAGAAAAATGCACAATCCGTTGTCATGCTTATCGCAAAAATTAAACCAAATATATCATGAAAAAGAGAAATTCTTGAGGAATTCAAATCTATGCGTTATAGAGCGATTTGAACAGATTTACTAGCAAATAATTGAAAAATATCGGATTCATTTCACATCGCAATATCGTTCGGCTGCCGCTAAATGATGTAAATCCTTCGGATGGTACCCCAGAAAAATGCACAATCCGTCGTCATGCTTATCGCAAAAATAAAACCAAATATATCATGAAAAAGAGAAATTCTCGAGGAATTCAAATCTATGCGTTATAGAGCAATTTGAACAGATTTACTAAGCAAATAATTGAAAAATATCGGATTCACTGCACACCGCAATATCTTTCGGCTGCCGCTAAATGATGTAAATCCTTCGGATGGTACCCCAGAAAAATGCATAATCCGTCGTCATGCTTATCGCAAAAATAAAACCAAATATATCATGAAAAAGAGAAATTCTCGAGGAATTCAAATCTATGCGTTATAGAGCGATTTGAACAGATTTACTAAGCAAATAATTGAAAAATATCGGATTTTCTGCACACCGCAATATCTTTCGGCTGCCGCTAAATGATGTAAATCCTTCGGATGGTACCCCAGAAAAATGCACAATCCGTCGTCATGCTTATCGCAAAAATTAAGCCAAATATATCATGAAAAAGAGAAATTATTGAGGAATTCAATTCTACGCGTTATAGAGCGATTTGAACAGATTTACGAAGCAAATAATAGAAAAATATCGGATTCACTTCACACTTACCGCAATATCTTTCGTCTGCAGAAACATTGGACGTTATAACGCACACCGAACGAAAGAGCAAGCTTTCCTCTGATGGGTTGTAAAGTTTGAACTTGATCAATTGAGAAACTTCGACGGACGAGTGTTTTGAAGAGACCAACCCGAGTCGCGAAACGCGAACACCGCCGTGCCGTCGAGAGGCGGCAGCGGCGGAGGGTGCTTTTACGTAATCAGCTTGTATTTTCTCGGCGGAAATCAGGCAGATTAACACCAAATCACACACACATGTTCTTGAAACCTTTATGAACAATTTTTCTTCTTGTCTTTATTGAGAATATTATGTGGATTGTCCACAATTAGCCATGAAAGTGAAGTGGTGGTGCTTGCTTGCATTTTTCGCATACCGGAAAGAAGGCGCGGGCATTGCTACATATTGCTATGGTTTTCTGTACTTGGTGTGTCTTTTACAGAGAAATCCAGCTGGTGGAGAAAGTGAAGGAAGCTGCCAAATGCAATCATGAAGCTCTGCAGGCTATGGTGAGAAGGAATTACGGTCACAGAAATGACATCAGCTTACCTCTGCCTCTGTACCAGTACTCTTTACATGTACCAGAATCGGATTGCTTCAATTACCAATTCCACCAGTATCCTAGCCTTACCTCCTAGACTGCGTGTTGGAATCATTGCAGAAAATATGAAGAACTGACCAGTCTATACATCTTTACCTTCTCTTGCTCTCTGCCTGCATTATGTTGAGTAGAAATGCATGCTTCACCACTGTTGTATCACAGAACACATTTATGGTTTATTGTGTCATGAATGTAGGCCCCATATAGGTTGGGAGTATGAATGAACTCGCCATGACAACACGATTTGGTCAAGGCCAATAGGTCGGGAAATCACGACGTGTTCCTACTCGAACCAGCTCAAGTGACAAATGTGACAAATGGCCTTTCATAGCCTACAAAGACTTGACTAACTAATACTCTTCTGTCATCTTCATCTTGTAAGTGTAGACTCTAAGCAACTTGTAGGTAAAGGCTTCAGATTTGATGACTTGTTCAATTGCAGAAGGAAGAAGTGAAAGACGAATGGAAGAAACTGAACCAGGCAGTGAAAGGTAAGAGCTGCTGTCCCTTTGGAGTGAAGGAAAAAAGCCCACTGTCTTGGTTTCTTATGGAGATAACGGTGAAGAAGATCCTAATGGGGAACTAAAAGTGCCTAACTTTGGACGTAATTCATTTATTCTGAAATGGGGATCCTAACTGCACGTCATTGGACTTCTGTTGTAGTATGACCATTTCATCCTCTACCCACTGAGGAAGTGTCCCTTGTGAATGTGATGATCTGATGTTAAAACTGTTTGTCCTGGAGTTAGAACTCTCTCTTGTGGCTTGGCTGTACCTGCCAGTGGTGCATTTTGCTGATGATCTCTGGCTGCAGTTGGACGGAGGATTTTGAACAAGAATGATATGATGGTGAACGCGGAGGAGGTGATTCAAATCCTCATCCATGCCAAGAAGATCCCCTGTGTGGTGCAGAAGATGGACAAGGTTCCTACCATAAGGTAAGGCAGATCTTTAAAGGTTTCATTGCCTAGTCTTTGTCTTGCTTCATGGACTATGCTTGCTGTTGTCTAGAACTAAGAAGCTTTTTTTTGCCTGATGTAAATCCATTTCTCATGGTGATTTTGACCTTGAATATGCTCCTAGATAGTTAGAAATTGAGAAAAGTATTCATTTGAAAAGGGAAAATGTAAGCATTTTGGTCACCCACGTCTTCAGTTAGAGATGCAATTTATTGTTTTGATGCTGCAGGCCTTGAGCGTCTCTTGATGTAGAAGCGGGAAAGTTGCAGCCATCAAGTGAATCTGTGATCTGATCCTGACCACTGTCTCCTGGTGGCCTCGTAGGCTGCTTTGGGCCGCCCCTGGCCGAGTGCTGGAGTAGGCCCAGCAAGCCCTGCAGCTAGGGCACCCACATGATGATGATGTCATCAGTTAGCCCAGGGCTGCATATTGTGCTAAATAAAAGTCAAGAGAAACCTAACCTATGCATGGTTTTTCATTTATGGGCTAAGGATGGGTCATGTGTGCATCTCATGAAGAAACAAGTGGGTGCCAGCTGAGTTCACTAGTAAACAAATTGTCTACATTTGTGTCTGCACTTGAGGTAACTTGTACTTCTAGGAGTAATTTTTCACTGCAGGTGGAAGCCAGGCAGTGCCATCAAGACTGCTCCTCAGGAGTGTGGTGAAGTGCAAGAAGTGGGGGCTGAGAGGTAAAGGCAGCCTGCATGCCTGTCTAAATCTGTGCAGTGCTTTTAAGACCTTGAATGTGCTTGTGTATATCCCCGCTGCCTGTTGCTATCCATGTAACTACAACAGTTGACCAGTTCTAGATTTCCCACTGAAACCCATCATGAAGAGTTTGCTATAAATTTCTCCCATCCACAGCCAATGGACCAGCTCAAATTGGTCAAAGAAGAAAATTTAGAGGTATTTTGAAGTGAGCAGATAAACATCTGCCACTCCAGGAAAATGTATTTGCACAGCCATTTTACCATGGGCCAGTGACGATATGTAAACCTGCTTTACTTTCTTCCCTTATCATTCTGACATGTTTAAGAATCATCTTGATAGTAGCATTGCATAACGTTGTTGACTTCAGTTCTTGTCCTTTGGTAACAGTCGCTACACCTGCCATGCATTTGACTTGCTACAAGTGGGTACGAGGTGGTTGTGTTGGTTTGACATGTTTCCCATGAAGCTAGGGTACAAAGGTGGGAATGGTCAGGGTGGTTCCATTGTAGAATTTCTGTTGAATATTGTTTCCCAGAGGATGGGAAACCCATGCACTTGTCTCAGAACAGCTGCACTGAACCAATCTTAAGTTTCACCTTCGGAACACGAGGGTCAGTGGATTTTTAAAACACTTGTTACAGTTTCTTTGTAATTGCTAAAAATACCAAATCCAGGCTTGCTCATCTTTCTCTCTTCATCCCTTTCCCTTCTCAGGGTGCAACTGCTGAGTGTGTCTGAGACCTTGATGCAAGAGGACTCCGAGGATGAGGAGTCCCTGGATGAGGACAAATTGGAGACAACAAGCTCCGCATCCTTGACCGACACCAGGACCTCTATCAGCAGCAATGGGGAGGATGTCATTGTGGAGGGTGGGACTTCTTGTCACTCTCTTCTCCTGGCCTCTCCTCCTCTCCCTCTCTCTGTCATATCTCCACACATCTTTTCCTCTGCCTTGCACCAGTGTTGCGTTTCAGTGCTGCTGCAGCAAATGTTGATGGGCATTTTTGTGTGGACTCTGAAGAGGAGATGGATAATGCTGCTAAGGTTGTTACATTGTCTGAGTCGTGGAAATAGTCCTTTACTTCTTTTCGTTTTTTTCCCAGTCCGCATTAGGAGCATGTTGTTTTTGTGTTAAACTTTAAACAGTATATTATATGCCAATATGACTGTCTGAACTGCACACATTGATCGGGAGTTGCTTGAAATGGAAGTTGTAAAGGTTTTCCCCCCATATTCTTCTGGAGGAAAAAAAAGGGGGGGGGTACTGTAAATGGGTGAAGGAAACTTTGATGACATGTGTAACATTTCAATAATAAGAAAGTTCCTTGGATAGGGGGCGTGGGGTATCCCACAGGATTTCATGTCTAACCTGAGGAGCTCAAGGTGCAACTGGTCTACTAAGTGAGATGGAGTTAGATGTGGAGACACTGAGGCTGCGTGTTGTGTTTTTGACAGTTTTAGAGGAGGAGAGTCTCACAGACATGAAAGACATATGGTCATGGGTTGACAGTTTGCTGTTGTCTGTTGCAGAGGAAAGGGAGGTTCTCTCTGACAGCAGTTTGAGTGGGGTGGTCAGTCATGGCAAGGGAAGCCCCAGATTTCTCAGGCACACCGACCTGCCTCTCAAGCCCCAACTGCAAGGTGAGTCTTATGCCATCGCTAAAACAAAAAAGTATTTACAGGAAATTCTCTTCCCTTCCAACTTGTCTACAATGTATACCAGTTCCTGGCAGCCCACCTCCCAGTGCTCTCCTCTAGTGCATGAGTACACGGTCAGCCTCTACTTGCTTGCTGAAACCATGCCTTTGACAGGCGGAGATAGGCAAGCATGCTTTGGTGTTGGACGATGTGCGAGGCGCAGTGCCGTGGTATTATCCCTGGGACAGGAAAAATCTAGGTTTACTTAAATATCTTCTTCCCAAGGCAGGGTATGGCTATGGCATGCTTTTCACCTGCCACAGCCTCTCTGCCCATTGTGCAGGATCTGCTGGATGACAATGATTAGCCAGTTTACCATATAGCGAGGTTTCTTCTCTACATGTATGGCACATTAGCTTACCAAGTTATGAGGATCAAGTGATCTCATATGCTGAGAATTCAGTTCTGTCCATCAGCTAAGCAATACTCTGAGATAGTTGCTGAAGTGACAAGAGTACTTCTCTCTTGTTCCTGTATATGGTCAAGAGTACACAGGTGCTGAGTACGCCAATTTCACTACCCTACCTCAAAACAGAGCCTCTTTCTCCTCACACTGTCAACTCATACAATCCAAACTTGTTTCATGTTGTTGACAAAAGATCAATGTTTCTGCACATGTGTTTGATGCTTAATAAATCTTCTTCAACTTTGATGTTTTTCATGTTTTGCGCGAAAGATTGAATGAGAGAAAGTGTGACGCTGCGGTGTAAAGTTAAGTTAAGACGAATGCTAACCTCTAATTTGACTTACAATTATGGTTTTATTGACTCACATGCGAAGCAAAAGTGAGTCTATGTACTGAGCCGTGTCGTCCGTCCGTCCGGGCGTCCGTCCGGGCGTCCGTAAAAAAACTTAAACGTTGGATTTTTCTCTGAGACTATTAAGTCTATCAACACCAAATGTGGCATGATGGTGTATGATGACAAGGCCTCAAAAAACATACATAGTGACTTGACCTTGCTTCAAGGTCAAGGTCACAGGAGCCATAAATGTGGTCTCAAAAACAGTCATTTTTCACATTTTCCCAATTTTCTCCCACATTATTGAGAATGGCGACCTTAGCTACAAGTGGTATATAGGTCAAAGCAAGCCCTATCTTTTGATACCAGTTTGGTTGACCTTGCTTCAAGGTCAAGGTCACAGGAGCTCTTCAAAGTTGGATTGTATACATATTTTGAAGTGACCTTGACCCTGAACTATGGAAGATAACCGTTTCAAACTTAATAATTATGTGGGGCACATGTTATACTTTCATCATGAGACACATTTGGTCACATATCATCAAGGTCAAGGTCACTTTGACCCTTATGAAATGTGACCAAAATGGGGTAGTGAACCACTAAAAGTGACTATATCTCATGGTAGAAAGTGCCAATAAGCACCATTGTGCTTCCTATGTCTTGAATTAACAGCTTTGTGTTGCATGACCTTGGATGACCTTGACCTTGGGTCAAGGTCACATGTATTTTGGTAGGAAAAATGTGTAAAGCATTTCTTAGTGTATGATGTCATTGGTAGGTTTAGTTGATTGACCTTGAAGGTCACCTGAAGGTCAAGGTCATATAAAGGTCAAGGTCAAGCATGTGAGTCGTATGGGCTTTGCCCTTCTTGTCTTCCATTGCTTGTGGCTGGTGGGTGCAGCATTCTCGGCTCTACCGAGCCCAGTGTTGCATGCTTGAGCAAGATGCTACACTCATATTGCTTCTCCCCAACCAATAGTGAAAGGGTCCTTGTAAGGGCTGAGCTGGAAAAATATGGAAAAACAACTTTGGTGCATTCATCTTCAGCCTGCTTGTATGCTCCCAAGGGAGTTTAGATGGTGTTGGGGTAATAATAGGAGTGGCCTGATAACTATGAGGATGAGGTGAAAATGTGCTGTTTTTGAGCATGTGCCAATGGGTGAAAATGTGCAGTATGAAAAGCCACCTTTACCTTATTTTTACATGATCTAGTCAATATTTTATTTAATGTGTTTTCTGCTCTGAGAAAGAATGGGCTTGAGCTCCTCATACTTAGTATTGCATTGATTTTCATATTGTACTCCATGGTTTCATAGGGTGCTATCAAAGAACGTAAGTTACACAAAGAAGGTGCATAACCCGCGCGCGTCTGTGCGAAACGAGTGACGGCAGCGCCCCCAAGCGGCTGCAATGGTGCTGCAGTAAACATAGAGTAATGCTGAGTTTTTTAATTGTATTTTACAGTAAAATTGCTTACAAGAACCCTTCACTTTACCAGGCATAGTTACTGTGTTAACAGTAGTGGTGGTTTGTACAGCAGAATCAAGGATTGCCAGCATAAAGCGAAGCTTTGCAGTTGATGGGACACTGTACAGTTGAGACTCAGGTCTACGGCGGATATACGTGTGTGCGTGATGACTGTCAGTGGGGCAGACTATAAGACAATGTTGCACTCTACTCTTGTTGTGCGGGTGTTCTTCTGGCTTGCGCTGGGAAATCGAAGTGACAAACACTGGTGGTCGTTTTCGATAAACTTTATTCACGCACTGATCGCTAGACAGTGGTGAAAATCAGTAATCGTCATCGTACTCGCTTCACTCTATGCACAGTGTTGCAGAGGACTCACTCCTTACAAAGTTAAGCTCTCACCTTAACTCTGTCGCATCTGCTGCTCGTGTCTGACTCGTGTCAGTCGTGTCTCTGTCTCTCTCTCGCTTTGTCGCTCTTTTTATACCTAACCCTAGATTTCCAGATCTTTCGTGAATGAAGCTGCTCGAATAGTCTCTCGTGTCGAGCTCTAAATCGACTGGCGTCACGTGACCTGGTGACCGAATTATCAGAGCGACTGCTAAGCACTGGTAAAGCCCAAGCAAAGAACAACAAACCAAAGGAACGATAAATTTGACAATAATTATAAATATGCAAAGCAGTGTAAACATTTCATAAGTTCCCTTTTATTCAATCGACAACCAACGCTCTTTCGCTCACTTATCACTATTCAATGGGGAAAATTGGTTTCTGAATAAAATTTAGCATTCTGGCATGCTGCAATAGTCTGGTTTTATGATTGAGTCACCCACAGCACAAACTTGAATATCATCAAAAGGTCTGATGGTTGTGTGAATTAAAAAAAGAAGAAAAAAAAGTAGAATTTGACTGTTTTCATTCACCAATTCCGTGTCAATTGTAAGCTCTATATCACAATATAGACGGGGGGGCAAAGGTGCATAAATACCAGCTTTATTGCAGGGAGTCATTTTGCTACAAATTAGACTGTTATATTGTTGACAAATGTGCTTGGGATTAGTGAGAAACACGCTGTTACATTCGCGCAACGTCTGTATTTACATGTTGCACTGTGGTCTGTTTACCTCCCTTGATCTGCTCTCCATCGCAGCTGCTTGAGGGCGCTGCTTTTCAAGCATCATCACTTTTCGTATAGGGAAAGCCTCGGATGCGCCTTCTTTGTATAACTTACGTTCTTTGGTGCTATGTACTGCACCATGCTATGGGCTGTCAGGGCTATTATGGGAAGGGTAAAGCAGTCGGAGCCACCCGAACACCCTCTGGGAAAGGGCATTAAAACACCCATGCCTGTTCCTCATGTTTCAGGGAGCCTGGAGGAGGTGACGGTAACACACATCGTCAACCCAAGCCAGTTCTTTGTGCAGCCCTGCCACACCATGGGCAAGCTGCAGCAGCTGTCTCAGTCCTTGAACCAGCACTGCAGGGCAGGGGGAGCCTCCAAGCCTCTCTCACTCCAGCCAGGTCTGTCTGCATCCTGTCACCCTCCTGTGCTGTCTTTGCTTCTCCCTCCCTCTCTCTCTCCCTCTCTCTCTCCCTCTCTCCCTCCCTCTCTCCTTCCCTCTCTCTCTCCCTCTCTCACCTCCCTCCCTCCCTCACCTCTCTTACTACCCCCCACCCCTCCCTCCCTCCTTTCCTCCCTCCCTCCTTCTTTCCCTCCCTCCCTCCTTTTCTCCCTCCCTCCCTCCTTCTCTCCCTCCCTCCCTCCTTCTCTCCCTCCCTCCCTCTTTCGTTCTCTCCCCTGTACCTCTCTCCCTCCATCCCTCTCTCTCACTACCTCTCTCCCTCACCCCCTCTCTCCCTCTCTCACCCCCTCTCTGCCCCACCCCCTCTCTCCCTCACCCCTTCCCTCCCTCACCCCTTCCCTCCCTCACCCCCTCTCTCCCTCACCCCCTCTCTCCCTCCCTCACCACCCATTGCAGCACAGCTGTGTTATGCCTTGCATTCTGCCCACAAGTGCAGCTGTAGTATATCGTGTGGGTCTAGCTGCGTATGATGTGAACTGATGGAGTGATGGTAGGATGAATTCAGCAGTGTTGTGATTGAGTAAGGAGGGGTTGTGTGGGGGAATGATTTTTAGGTATCTGCAAGGATGTAGTTATTTCATTGGATTGGGAAGGGTTGGCATGTACATGTGTGGTTGATAGAGGTCACACTTGTAGAAAAATTGTATTTAGTCATGTCCTGGTGGGCTGGTTTGGTTGGCTAGTTGTTCTGTTCCCAGTCCATGAGTCAAGCCAAGACACATGTCCTCACAGAGCTGCTGATGCTGTATGTGTTGTCTGTTGCTCTTGCTGACATGCTGGGAGGGAGCTACTGAGTGCAGGGGAGTGGATGGTGTGTGGTGCCTTGCTCTTGTGGGTAGGGAGGAAGAATAGGCCAGCCATGTTTCCCTTTTCATGCACACAAGGCACCTGACCAAGGAAAGAGTCTGGACTTGCTTGCATTCAGTGGATGCATTTGATTTGGGGAGGCGTTGGCCTTACATCGCCTGCATATGCTGATAGGCAATAAAGGCGTATCCCTTCATCCACCCACACATCCATCCTGTAATCCATCCATCAACCAGCCATCCATTCAGCCATCCTTCAGCCAGCCAGTTATCCATCCACTCATCCATCCATCCACTCATCCACGTATCCATCCATCCATCCACTCATCTACGTATCCATCCATCCATCCACTCATCCACGTATCCATCCATCCATCCATCCATCCATCCATCCATCCATCCATCCATCCATCCATCCATCCATCCATGCATGGTGCCTGTCCATGCTACTTTCTATCATGCTGTCCATCTGTCCTGACACTGTTGCTGTGTGCAGGGGATCTGGTGATAGCTCAGTACACTAGAGACCACACCTGGTACAGGGCCAGGGTGCGAAGGCTTGTTCCCGCGGAGACTGAGACCTGTGTGGATGTTGTCTACATCGACTATGGCAACTCAGAGATCCTGCCCTTATCAAGGTCAGTCTTGCTTACTTTCTGTCACTTTTGAGACCAATGGTTGTGAAAGGCACGTAAAATCTTATGTCTGTCTCTATGTTCAGGAGCTCAAAGATTAGATCAGTCAGTTTGTACATCTGTTGAAATGCATGCTCATACTGGTAGCAGGAAGGCAACCCATTGTATTTTTGCTTGTGTTGCGAGTAGGTGGTCTCTATCTTGCGGTCCGTCCCAGCTCGCGCCAGGAAAGTAGAAGCAGAACTTCGGCGGGAGTTTTCTACAGGAAGATCTTTATTCCATGGCTTGTCAATAAACGTACAGCGATGGCGAGTGCGCTTTCAAAGTGCCAACAGCTCCACAAGCTCTCACTTGCTCACAAACGACTTCATCCATCTCTGCTACAAGAACAAATCAGGGCAGACTCTTACCTCTCTTCATAGGCCAGAGTCATCACGGTTCGACTTATCCCTACACCCATGATGCCACTGCTTCTCCCATCAATCACTCCCAGTGATAACACGCCAAGAGTTCGAAACCCCACGTCTTTTTATCGTGCCATTTTTCCTAACTGTCGTCGTCGCAGTCATACGTCACTTTTTATTATTACGTCATCGTCACTAAAAACCGTCCGTCTCAGTCCAATCTGATCTGTTGGAAGGACAGAGAAAGTTCCCGAACTGCGGCATTTCCCATTACATTTGCATCCGCAGGCATTTCACATTCTTCCGCAACACTTGCAAGGATTTTAATCAGCCACAATGGAGCCATATGGCTGCTTTGAGTTGGAATTCCCCTTTATATTTTCCGAGTCAAGTATGTCATGCTTAGAGACTGCAGCAGCTGAGGGAAGTCTGTCATGCTTAGAGACTGCAGCAGCTGAGGGAAGTATGTCATGCTTAGAGACTGCAGCAGCTGAGGGAAGTATGTCATGCTTAGAGACTGCAGCAGCTGAGGGAAGTCTGTCATGCTTAGAGACTGCAGCAGCTGAGGGAAGTATGTCATGCTTAGAGACTGCAGCAGCTGAGGGAAGTATGTCATGCTTAGAGACTGCAGCAGCTGAGGGAAGTATGTCATGCTTAGAGACTGCAGCAGCTGAGGGAAGTCTGTCATGCTTAGAGACTGCAGCAGCTGAGGGAAGTATGTCATGCTTAGAGACTGCAGCAGCTGAGGGAAGTCTGTCATGCTTAGAGACTGCAGCAGCTGAGGGAAGTATGTCATGCTTAGAGACTGCAGCAGCTGAGGGAAGTATGTCATGCTTAGAGACTGCAGCAGCTGAGGGAAGTCTGTCATGCTTAGAGACTGCAGCAGCTGAGGGAAGTATGTCATGCTTAGAGACTGCAGCAGCTGAGGGAAGTATGTCATGCTTAGAGACTGCAGCAGCTGAGGGAAGTCTGTCATGCTTAGAGACTGCAGCAGCTGAGGGAAGTATGTCATGCTTAGAGACTGCAGCAGCTGAGGGAAGTATGTCATGCTTAGAGACTGCAGCAGCTGAGGGAAGTATGTCATGCTTAGAGACTGCAGCAGCTGAGGGAAGTATGTCATGCTTAGAGACTGCAGCAGCTGAGGGAAGTCTGTCATGCTTAGAGACTGCAGCAGCTGAGGGAAGTATGTCATGCTTAGAGACTGCAGCAGCTGAGGGAAGTATGTCATGCTTAGAGACTGCAGCAGCTGAGGGAAGTATGTCATGCTTAGAGACTGCAGCAGCTGAGGGAAGTATGTCATGCTTAGAGACTGCAGCAGCTGAGGGAAGTCTGTCATGCTTAGAGACTGCAGCAGCTGAGGGAAGTCTGTCATGCTTAGAGACTGCAGCAGCTGAGGGAAGTCTGTCATGCTTAGAGACTGCAGCAGCTGAGGGAAGTCTGTCATGCTTAGAGACTGCAGCAGCTGAGGGAAGTCTGTCATGCTTAGAGACTGCAGCAGCTGAGGGAAGTCTGTCATGCTTAGAGACTGCAGCAGCTGAGGGAAGTCTGTCATGCTTAGAGACTGCAGCAGCTGAGGGAAGTATGTCATGCTTAGAGACTGCAGCAGCTGAGGGAAGTATGTCATGCTTAGAGACTGCAGCAGCTGAGGGAAGTATGTCATGCTTAGAGACTGCAGCAGCTGAGGGAAGTATGTCATGCTTAGAGACTGCAGCAGCTGAGGGAAGTCTGTCATGCTTAGAGACTGCAGCAGCTGAGGGAAGTATGTCATGCTTAGAGACTGCAGCAGCTGAGGGAAGTATGTCATGCTTAGAGACTGCAGCAGCTGAGGGAAGTATGTCATGCTTAGAGACTGCAGCAGCTGAGGGAAGTATGTCATGCTTAGAGACTGCAGCAGCTGAGGGAAGTATGTCATGCTTAGAGACTGCAGCAGCTGAGGGAAGTATGTCATGCTTAGAGACTGCAGCAGCTGAGGGAAGTCTGTCATGCTTAGAGACTGCAGCAGCTGAGGGAAGTATGTCATGCTTAGAGACTGCAGCAGCTGAGGGAAGTATGTCATGCTTAGAGACTGCAGCAGCTGAGGGAAGTCTGTCATGCTTAGAGACTGCAGCAGCTGAGGGAAGTCTGTCATGCTTAGAGACTGCAGCAGCTGAGGGAAGTCTGTCATGCTTAGAGACTGCAGCAGCTGAGGGAAGTCTGTCATGCTTAGAGACTGCAGCAGCTGAGGGAAGTATGTCATGCTTAGAGACTGCAGCAGCTGAGGGAAGTATGTCATGCTTAGAGACTGCAGCAGCTGAGGGAAGTATGTCATGCTTAGAGACTGCAGCAGCTGAGGGAAGTATGTCATGCTTAGAGACTGCAGCAGCTGAGGGAAGTATGTCATGCTTAGAGACTGCAGCAGCTGAGGGAAGTATGTCATGCTTAGAGACTGCAGCAGCTGAGGGAAGTATGTCATGCTTAGAGACTGCAGCAGCTGAGGGAAGTATGTCATGCTTAGAGACTGCAGCAGCTGAGGGAAGTATGTCATGCTTAGAGACTGCAGCAGCTGAGGGAAGTCTGTCATGCTTAGAGACTGCAGCAGCTGAGGGAAGTATGTCATGCTTAGAGACTGCAGCAGCTGAGGGAAGTATGTCATGCTTAGAGACTGCAGCAGCTGAGGGAAGTATGTCATGCTTAGAGACTGCAGCAGCTGAGGGAAGTCTGACAATACTGCCTATTCAGGGTTCGGTTTTTGACAGTGACGAAATATGTTGGACTTCATATATATATTTTTTGCTCATTTTTTGGCGGACGTTCCTCATTGCGAAGATGGCAGGCATTGATTGTGAAATAGGGATCTCAAGGAAATCTGAAAACATAATGCGCATGCATGCACTCATTCAGCGCTGTTGTGACACAGACCTCTGCGGCTCTGGTTACCAGCGTGCGCTGGCTTCAAGCAGCGCAGTCACGCTATTTTTAAGTCAGGTTGAGGAGTGAGGGAGATAAGGTTTTGCCTGAAACCAGCAGTCATCTATAAAGTGTGGTTGAAACTGCCATGAGTAGTTCAGACAATGATTCATTTTTTTATCGAAATGGTTCGATCTAAATACCTTGGACTTGGAGACTCTGATCAGAGTAATGTAACTGTTTCCAGTGTCCACATGAGTGATTTGTCGGACTTCAATGAACAAATTCTTTCGGTTTCATCATTGGATGATGATTTCAGTGATGCAGAATGGTCAGACACTGTCGAGGAGTTTGCTAATGATCCTTTCATAGAAGCAGTTGGTCCATGCATACCACTGAGACTTGATGCAGAACCTGTAGAGTATTTTCTGCAACTCTTTCCAGAGGAAATGTTCATCATGATCCATGACTAGACTTTAGGCGAGGCAGAATGGCAACAGACCAATCGAAACCTCCTTGGAGGAGATGAAAAACGAGCTAAGCATTCTGTTTCTGAAGGATGTCATTCAGCTGCCAGCTCACATCAGGTGCTACTGAAGCAATTGCCAATGTTATGTCAAGGAATTATTGTGAAATCATCGCAAATTACTTAGTGTTTATATTTATAGAAAAATAGTTTTGGGTCTATATCCAATTATTGCAAATAATACAAAGAAAATATCTAAAACACTCTGTACTTGATCTTACAATGACCAACATTCATTTTTAACTACACACACAAACTTTCTTACAGATCCATACAATACTGTAGAAGTTAGATTTTTTAAACGAATCAACAGTGTCATGTGTCATTTTTATCTTAAACCTTACAGGACTGGGGCTTGTAGTTGTGAAATTCCTTATAGGATGTTAAGAGTTAAATCATTAGGCCATAAAAGAAAAAAAAAGTTGTGGTTACGGTAACCCAACCAACCTTTTCTTTTTCCTACTGACCCTAACTTTTTTTGTAATATCATGCATAAAAAGAAAGAAATTGATGGTAAACAACAAAGTTCATGCTGTGCCATCTTCCCTGCCCTACGAGCACCAGGTAATCCACTGTTAAAGTAGGTAGCGGCAGCGTGCCCTGTTTGCAGCAGGATTCTGACCTAAACACCAATTTTCACCCACATTCACACACCAACAACTCTGCCATCACAGCATAGATTTCTCTCATTCTTGCTTAGAAGTTAACTCCAGACTTTAATCTTTTTAATGAATGCGTTTTTGCTGGTTTCATCTATCGGGAAAAGTACAAGATTAATGAAAAGGCGCACCCCACTTTCCACTGATCGTGACGTTTTGCGCAAGCCGGCGCGTACTGTTTACCGCTACCACTGTCTCGGTTTCGACCGGCTCGTTTACGACATGTTTGCTATACAGCTATATTTAGTATCAACTTGTTCAGCGTAAACTAAGGAATCTTTTGATATAAATTTGATATTTTTTCATTATGTATGTTAAGAATAGGAGAACATTGAAATTTTCAGGTGCTCCGTTTTTGACTCACATGCGAAGCAAAAGTGAGTCTATGTACTGAGCCGTGTCGTCCGGGCGTCCGTCCGTCCGGGCGGGCGTCCGTCCGTAAAAAACTTAAACGTTGGATTTTTCTCGGAGACTATTAAGTCTATCAACACCAAATGTGGCATGATGGTGTATGATGACAAGGCCTCAAAAAACATACATAGTGACTTGACCTTGCTTCAAGGTCAAGGTCACAGGAGCCATAAATGTGGTCTCAAAAACAGTCATTTTTCACATTTTCCCAATTTTCTCCCACGTTATTGAGAATGGCGACCTTAGCTACAAGTGGTATATAGGTCAAAGCAAGCCCTATCTATTGATACCAGTTTGGTTGACCTTGCTTCAAGGTCAAGGTCACAGGAGCTCTTCAAAGTTGGATTGTATACATATTTTGAAGTGACCTTGACCCTGAACTATGGCAGATAACTGTTTCAAACTTAATAATTATGTGGGGCACATGTTATACTTTCATCATGAGACACATTTGGTCACATATCATCAAGGTCAAGGTCACTTTGACCCTTATGAAATGTGACCAAAATGGGGTAGTGAACCACTAAAATTGACTATATCTCATGGTAGAAAGTGCCAATAAGCACCATTGTGCTTCCTATGTCTTGAATTAACAGCTTTGTGTTGCATGACCTTGGATGACCTTGACCTTGGGTCAAGGTCACATGTATTTTGGTAGGAAAAATGTGTAAAGCATTTCTTTGTGTATGATGTCGTTGGTAGGTTTAGTTGTTTGACCTTGACCTTGAAGGTCACCTGAAGGTCAAGGTCATATAAAGGTCAAGGTCAAGCATGTGAGTCGTATGGGCTTTGCCCTTCTTGTTTAACTTTAATTGTAGATACATGGGAACTATCTAGGTTCAGATTGAAGGTAATTACGTATACTTTGGAATGGGGTAAGTGGTTAATATATGCGGAGCATGTCGTTAGCGCGCAAGCCAATGAAAGCGTGCAATACATTCGACTTTGCCGAATGGCGCTTGCAAAAATGGCGTCCTCCATGGTGAACTCTGTCGCCTCTTCTGAGGACGAAATAAACAGTGAAATCGGTAAGTACCATGTTTTCTTGCTACATATGCGTTTTATGATTGGCATACAAATATTCTTTGCCATTAAATTGTTGTAGATATACAAGTTTGTTTCTGTAATTTACGTGTTTTCACAGTACGATTGTTACTGAGCGTCGTTGTACCGGAAGTGAATTTTCGGAGCATGGATAGGGCGAATCTGCTGTTATTATTTTACATTCTCTGATATTTATAGTCATGAAAATGATTATAATCGAAACTTATATGTCTATTGAATGTGTCCAATTTTATTTAGCCTTCAATCGCAAAGAATGCACTCGGACGCGCTCTTTCAGTTGAAGGTGATCTTGCTCTGAGATCTAGCGAGCATCGGAAGCGCGAGTCATGCTTCGTGAGAAGATGAAAAATAATGTCTGAAATGAAGTACACGTGTCTCTCTCGCAAAGCTGTCATAAAACATGCAGGATGTTAGAAACAAAAATATACCCGACGTGCAAAAGTGTTTTTTTCCCCGTTATTTGAGTCCTTCACATGATTCTGATGACAAACATATCACGCCCACGCTATGTGCAGTGCTACCTGAGTGGGCTTGGCTTGTACTACACATTGTTGTTTGAGAATTCGTAACGAGTAGGATTATAATATATTTATTTTCCACATTTTCTTTTGTTTTAGTGTTACAAGATGACATTTACCGGCAGCTACAGTCGGTGTTTCTGGCAAGAGGCACCAAGGATGTGTTCCGCTGGCCTAGCAGGGCTGACTGCTGCAAGATTCCTTCATCAGTTGTTTTTGCTCGCAAAGTTGCACTTGCACCATATTCTTCTTCTGGCAGATCATTCACAGTGGAATCTCCAGCAAACCTGCCTGCCATGTACACCAGTTTCAAGCAGCACTTGATTGACAATTTTGTTTGAGTCTTTGAATGACTTCGATTTGAAGTAGGGATATGAATTTGACAATAGCAACTTTTCCCACTGTGCGCTTTGCAAGAATTTTGTTTAGTACATAGAACTGTGAACAGTATTTGTAAATATCTTCCTTGATTTAACAAATATGTGTGAAGATAACAGTATAACTAATCTACACACCAAAAATCATGGCTGTATTCCCAATAGTTTCTGAAATATTTCAATCTGAAATGTGGTTTCCCCCTAAATTTCCGTCGTTTCCACTGAAGATCATGGAGAATTTGTACATACTTGTGTGTGATTTTTTTCAAACATTGCACTGTCTACAAAGCTTACATTGTAATCTGTCTACACACCAAAATTGGTGGTTGTATCTTCAATAGTTTATGAATTATTGGCAATAAAGTGACAAAAAATGTACTTTTTCCTGTTGTTCCGCTTAACAAATTCGTGTTTTTGTCATTTTTGAGGCTCTTTTTCTCCCAAAATATGAAACTCGAATGGCTGAAAAAATATAGACTTATTCTACACAAACATGTTTGGCATTTCTGAAAGTTCCAGACTGCTCCTGTACATATTGTATGAAATGTGATGACCGAAAGTTGCCCCGTCGGCAATTTTGTGATCGGAGGCGCGAAAACATGTATACTAAAATATCAATATCTCATGAACTAATGAAGGTATCCACTTACTTTTTTTTGTGTTATGCTTGTATTGTGCTCTTCTTTTAAAATATCACAAAACATACACTCTCACTTAAAAATAAAATTTTGCCTGCCACTACCTAGTTAAAGAGAGAAAAGCGTTTTCAGTGAAAGAAAGTTTGGTTCGTGTTCAATCTGGCCTCTTAGAAAAAGAAGAAAAAACCCACGATGGAGCTGACCTACTGACCTTTTTTTTGTTGCTATGTTACCTTAACCACAAATTCTTTTCCCACCCCCCACCCCCTTATCCAACGGTTACTCTCCAAGGATGCCAGGGTTTGTGTTGTGTAAAGCCTAAAGGGGGTGATGGGGTGCAGTAAAATGGCAGATGGTGTCCACCACCTTGTTTTTGTCAAGCAAAATACATACAAAAACGTCATATCTGTTTCATTGTTCTGTTATGTGCATAACTCGCCAAGATAATTATTTCCCTTTTCTCTGACCCCTTGAAACCGGTCTAGACCAGCCCCGAGTTGCATAGACTCAGCACTTGTAAGCGCTGGACAGCGCTTGCGCCGTGAAACGGCTTGTTCAGGGCGCTTTGCAGCACTGCACCTCCTGAACAAGCCGTTTCACGGCGCAAGCGCTGTCCAGCGCTTACAAGCGCTGAGTCTATGCAACTCGGGGCAGATCTTAGTTCAGTTCTCTTCTTGAATAAACCTCGTACCTTTCAGTACCTGAACCCCGACTTATTCAGTTATTGTGTTATCAAGAGGCATAACACAACAATATCCATCATCATGATGATGCCTTCAGCATCTTTGGTGATTGCTGCTATCTGTATGTTGTTACTGCTTGTCATTCTACATTAATCAGACTAGTCTTGTGTTCTCATGACTTTAGAGTTGTCCTTTGTTTTGTTTTGTTTTGTGAAAGGTCCCTCAAACTTGAATCTAGCTAATAATGAAACTGCCTGTGCAGATAGAGATTAAAAGTATGGCCAACAAGGCAGATAACATTTATGAGGCTGGACTTTACAGCTGTCAACTCTTTGCACACTTTAACTTTGAAACAGATGAAATTTTACAGAGATTGTAAGTGGAACAATGTGTGATCAACAAAAGTTTCAAGAGAAGTTGAGTAGATTTTACCTTTACATATCACATCAAAGTTGAACTGTCTTGAAGAACTTGAATTAACTCATTGAAGACGGCACTATTTTTAGCTCGTGTTGACTGGAGACGCATGTTTCTGGGCATTTTTACAGAAATTGCTGAAAAAATACTAATCAATCAATGGAAAAACGGTTGCCATCATTAGAACGTTCCGTCTCCTTTATCCTTGTAGATCAATGTCATGTTCTCATTATTTTTATTTTGACAAAGATGGGTACCGTCTGGCGTGCCTGTTTTTAGTTCTGCTGGAGTGAGGCCGACTTGCTCAGCGGACAGCGTGTACGGATCAGTTTTCGATTCCATTTCTTCGGTCAGCAGTTCGTGCACTATATCTATGATCTGCTCCTCTAAAACTACATCTTTTTCATCTTCGTCCTCTTCGGGAAAAAAGGAGCACATCGCCCTCCTCATCTGATCCTTCTTTCATAGCGATTTCAACAAAAAATCTTCATCGTCCTGATTCGATGCCATTGCGATTTAGGATTGAAATCGCCCCCTTTCCACGTGTGTAAACAAAGTCTGGCAGTGCCTTATCCTCTTCAAATTCAGAGACACAGACAATCTACAATGTTCCTCACTATCTTTTAAGAGAACTAGACTACCTCACTGATTAAGAGCCCCTCACAACACGCACAAGAAATTAACATACGCGTCGTCAACCGTTGCTCACCTCACCGCATCATATGATGAGATGCGTCATCATTGAGTTAAACAAAATAGACTTGAAACCATATTTATTGCACACTACCTGGTCACTCTTGTCTGCTTGTCAATGATGCATACCATTTCAAAGCTAATCTGCACACTTGTCCATCAGCAACATAATATCTGCTGCTTCATTTGACTTTTCTGCCCTTTTTGACTCACATGCGAAGCAAAAGTGAGTCTATGTACTCAGCCGTGTCGTCCGTCCGTCCGGGCGTAAAAAACTTAAACGTTGGATTTTTCTCGGAGACTATTAAGTCTATCAACACCAAATGTGGCATGATGGTGTATGATGACAAGGCCTCAAAAAAAATACACAGTGACGACCTTGCTTCAAGGTCAAGGTCACAGGAGCCATAAATGTGGTCTCAAAAACAGTCATTTTTCACATTTTCCCAATTTTCTCCCACGTTATTGAGAATGGCGACCCTATCTATTGATACCAGTTTGGTTTGACCTTGCTTCAAGGTCAAGGTCACAGGAGCTCTTCAAAGTTGGATTGTATACATATTTTGAAGTGACCTTGACCCTGAACTATGGAAGATAACTGTTTCAAACTTAATAATTATGTGGGGCACATGTTATACTTTCATCATGAGACACATTTGGTCACATATCATCAAGGTCAAGGTCACTCTGACCCTTATGAAATGTGACCCAAATGTGGTAGTGAACCACTAAAATTGACCATATCTCATGGTAGAAAGTGCCAATAAGCACCATTGTGCTTCGTATGTCTTGAATTAAGAGCTTTGTGTTGCAAGATCTTGGATGACCTTGACCTTGGGTCAAGGTCACGTGTATTTTTGGTAGGAAAAAATGTGTAAATCATTTCTTAGTGTATGATGTCATTGGTAGGTTTAGTTGTTTGACCTTGACCTTGAAGGTCACTGAATGTCAAGGTCAAGGTCAAGCATGTGAGTCGTATGGGCTTTGCCCTTCTTGTTCATGCTTTTTCTGTTGAATGATTCATTTTTAAAGGTTCACACACACACACACACACACACACACACACACAAGAACACACACGCATACAAGAACACACATGCACCCACGAGAACACACACACATACACGAGAACACACACACACACACACACACGAGAACACACACACACATATACGAGAACACACAGAGGAATGGATTTTCAGTTATGTGCCCTCCCCCTGTGGGTTCGGGGTAAGAATTGACCCACCGCATCTCCGTACACGATTCGTAAGAAGCGAATAACTAGGGACACCGTGACATGATTTGCGTTTACTCTATACTGCTCTAGTGATTGTCGTGCTTAGTGGCCTTACATAGCCTTCAAAGGCTGATAGGCCGTAAAACACCATCCATCCATCCATCCATCCATCCATCCATCCATCCATCCATCAGTTATGTGCCCACCTCACTTCCAAGTGTTCTTTCCTACTACAAGTGCATTGTCATTCATGTTGAACTGTTTTTGTTTTCTTTACATGCAGCTTGCGGAACATGAGCAATCGATTCAAGAGGAAGCCAGAGTTCAGCTATGAGTGCCGTCTACAAGATATCGTGCCTGCAGGCATCACTGACAGAGAGGTAGAGGTAATCAATTCTTTCCTTCTACTTGCTCAGGACTTATTGATGGCATGGCTGATCTACCATGGAAAACTTTCTTTCCTTGACAGTATGTTCAGTGAGTGAAGTCTATTACTCCCTCTGTGTTTTCCAAACATACTGTACCAGTAGACAACCATAGGTATATGACCTTTTCACCTCGAAAAAAGATTTGCAAAAATCATCCCACACACGTGGCTAATAGCATCAGCCAATGAAAAGGCTCCATCTATATCGTTGTCGCGCCCTCACCCGTTGGGTAGGACCTTAACCTCTCATGCAGAGGGAGTCAGGAACTCACAGACAACTTTTATAACAAACACATATTTATTAATCCCTTGCCCACCCCGCAGAATAAATGAAATGGGAATGAAAGTGATTAATGATAATGATTCCTAGATGATTCATAAACCCCACCATATGCAAATACAAAACTCCACTGTTGTTCACAACTGTCCAGCATGCAAATACAAACCCTCACTGTTGTTCACAAATGTCCAGCATGCAAATACAAAACCCCACTGTTGTTCACAACTGTCCAGCATGCAAATACAAAACCCCACTGTTGTTCACAACTGTCCAGCATGCAAATACAAAACCTCACTGTTGTTCGCAAATGTCCAGCATGCAAATACAAAACCCCACTGTTGTTCACAACTGTCCAGCATGCAAATACAAAACCCCACTGTTGTTCACAACTGTCCAGCATGCAAATACAAAACCCCACTGTTGTTCACAACTGTCCAAACTCTGTCTCTTCAACTGTCCTGCTCGTCTTTCAGTTCCAAAACATCTTCCACTGTCAAACTTATCTCTTGAACTCTCCAACTCTCGACGTAATCCGGAACGTCAACTTCTCCTCTGGACCAGGTGGCCCAGGTTGATGAGATGCAATGGGTACTTTGGAGAGTGACGACGGCGATGGGGAGCAGCGGAGATTTTCGGACGATGACTGATATGAAGACAAATCACACAGGCATGGAAGAAACTCGGTTCCTCCCCTGGTGCTGATTCTGATCGGCTTGCCGACAACGACAATAAAGTCGCCAAATCTTTTCCCCGGGCTGACAGAGGCCAAGCCACGCTCTGGGCCGACAGAAGTCGAGCCACTCTAGGTTCGTTGGCACGTACCGCTCAAACGGTCCTGCCAAATCCCTCCTCCAAAACCGACCGAACTCCGTGACGTCGACTCGAAGCTGATGACGTCACAATTTCCCGACAACTCCAAAAAGAGAGAAAGAGAGAAACAAAAACCCAACAAGGACAAGAATCGCACACACAAGTACATGAACGATAAAATTAACCTTTAATACCCAACCTGCTCGCGACATATCCCCCCCTTAAAACAAAACTACCAGTTTTGTAACAAACCCGGAGCAGAGAAGGTTGCATATAACACCACAGAACCCCCTAGGACATCCTGCTCAGGTAGTCTGCCCCAACATTCTCCCTTCCAGGAATGACCCCCCAGTTGAAACAACGCCTGAATCGCAGAAGTTCAACCCAGACGAGAAGTCCACCTTCCTGACCGAACTACAGAAGCTTGGGGGTCCAGACGGCCGCAGCTGCAATCCAGTCTGACTCCTCCCGTCGCTGGGCCCCCTACCCTGACATGCGTCGCAGGACGCGCAAAACCTCTTTACGTCTACACATAGGCCCGGCCAGTAGAAAGTCTTCCATACTTTCTTCCTGGTTGCCCTGACCCCGAGGTGCCCAGTCATAGGTGGATCATGAGCCCACTTCAGCACTTCCCGACGCAGCTGCTTGGGAACGACCAACTGATGGTAGGACCCAGATGGCCCTGAAAACACCCTATGATAGAGAGTCCCCTTCCTCACGAAACTGATCGTACCTACACCAGAGACTACCTGCTTCCCAGTCCGGGCATATTCGCGGACCCTTTCCAGAGTCTCATCCCCAGACTGCATCTCGGCCACCTCTTCCGGCCCTGTCTGTCCAATTAACGGCCCAGCTACCACAACGGGTTCGCCGGCCCCCTGCTTCTTGCGCGCATGCGCCCTCGTTTCCGTGGTGCCCGCTTCGGGATCCCTGCTGTATACCGGGACCTTAATCACTCGCCCATCTTCCAACTCTACCTCGTTCCCTATGATGACTGGGAGCAAGGGGTTTTTCATTACGAGGCCTACTGCCTTTCCTGTGAAGAATGGTGAGACCATATCAACCACAGCCATGTCACAGGCAGTCTGGTAATTTGTGGAGGCCAACGTCACGTACTGCTTCCTACCAGTCAACGCGCTAGGATGGACAAGTTGCGAGTCGACTATGAGAGCATCTGACCCCGTATCTCTCAGAGCAGGCACCTCAGCCCCATTCAGCCGGACCATACATCGCGGCTCAAACGGTCTCTGGCAACACGACTCGCACAGTGAAGGCACCCTGCCTGGGACGACTTTCCCTGGGGAACTCGCGACCCCACCCATTGGTGACCTAACGACCATCCCCACTCGCTTGCAGTCCTTCTTCAGATGTCCCTTCCGGAAACATCTGAAGCACAACCCTTTCTCTTTCGCCTCTCGGATGCTACCCTGGGAGCTAGAAATCTTATTCTCACCACCTTTCTCTTCTTCCCCCGAACCTCTTTTCGATGGGCTGGCATTGGGGGACAAGAACTGGGACCTCTTTACAGATCTCTTTGCCTCAATCACTATGTCTGCCGCCTCAGCAGCTTCCACCACGCTTGCGGGCTTCCTCTCCCTGACCTTTATCACTAGATCAGGAGACAACGTCTCCATTAGCTGTTCCGTCACCATCACATCCACTAGGTCTTGAGGATCATCAAAGTTCTTCTGTGAGAGGCAAACCCACTTGTGAAAGTAGCTCTTGATTCTCACCACAAACTGGGCAAAGGACTCCCCTAACTCCTTCCTCGCCTCCCGGAACTTTCTCCTGTATCCTTCTGCCGTGAGGTTGAAACGTTTCAATAGGGCGTCCCGGAACCTATCATAGTTCCCCGCTTCTTCGGCTGGGAGTGCGAAATACAACGACCTAGCTGTACCTCTGAGCTGAGGTAAAATACGTGCTACCCACGTTTCCCTCTTCCACCCCTGAGTGTCAGCTATCTGCTCAAACTGGCTGAGATACTCATCAATGTTGTCACTTTCTTCTAATACCGGAATCTTCACTCCCTTAATAGTCTTTTTCTCTCTTCTCTTCTCTCTCTTCGCGGCGCTTCCGCTCCTCCTCCTCCTTCTTCTCCTTCTCTTCTTTCTTCTCGCGACGCTTCCGCTCCTCCCTTTCTTCCTTACGCTGCTCTTCCTCCTTCTCCTCACGACGCTTCCGCTCCTCCCTTTCTTCCTTACGCTGCTCTTCCTCCTTCTCCTCACGACGCTTCCGCTCCTCCCTTTCTCATAGCTGCCAACTGTTACGGAAAAACCGTAAAAAATCGTTTTTTTAATATCTGTCGTCGTTTTCGTTGTTTTCTAAAAAAAATACGGTTTCCGATTTCACAAAAAAAACACGAAATTTTAAACGAAGCAACTTTGGCTTTCAACATGTTGCGCTAGTCTATCGAGTGAAGTTTTTGTGCTCTCGTTTTCCGCGCCTAGCTGACCACCTTTGAACGCACTAGGCCTAGCCTACTGGCTGGAATCGGGAAGGGAGCTCTTCTGCGAATTTCGCGCATGCGCATAGCGGCTGCAGTCAACATGGCGTCGAGTTCGACTAGCGCAGAGAAAAATAATGCGAAGCCGAAACGATTACAACGATACATTGCGGCTTACAAGGAAAAGTTTCCATGGGCCGCTCCGTGTCCATCAAGAGGTGAAAAGTTTGCTTTCTGTACTGCATGCAGATGTGCGGTGAATATTTCTCACGGAGGAAGAAACGATCTAGCCGACCATGAAAAGACCACCAAACACAAAAAAAATTGCGAAGCTGAACAATCAAAAGCTATATAAAATAATTAATGCTTTGTAATATAATGGGCTTTCTTCTTTTTCTTCTTGTTCTTCTTCTTCGTCTTCTTCTTCTTTTTCTTCTTGTTATTATTATTATTATTATTATTATTATTATTATTATTATTATTATTATTATTATTATTATTATAAGTTTTCCTTTCAGGAGATGAGAAATGTGCCTTTCAGATTGCAAAAAAGGCTTCAGCTTCAGGGGCCCCGCTATTCGGGAGGGGGGCGTACCCCCCTCCCGGACCCACCCCCCACATGTTACGGTTTTTAACTTTGGAAGGTTGGCAGCTATGCTTTCTTCCTTACGCTGCTCTTCCTCCTTCTCCTCACGACGCTTCCGCTCCTCCTCCTCCTTCTTCTCCTTCTCCTCTTCTTTCTTCTCGCAACGCTTCCGCTCCTCCCTTTCTTCCTTACGCTGCTCTTTCTCCTTCTCCTCACGACGCTTCCGCTCCTCCCTTTCTTCCTTACGCTGCTCTTCCTCCTTCTCCTCACGACGCTTCCGCTCCTCCTTTTCCATCTTCAACAACTGTAGAAACATGCCACTAGTGTCTACTCCAGGTGAGAGCAACCTTGGAATTTCCCCCTCGTTTTCGTCACCCTCCCCTGGAGGTACCCCCAACCCTGCTTCAGCTTGGCCGGGCGTGAGGTAACCGCCCCTCTGTCGCACCGAAAAGTCAAATGGCTTACCTCGACCGCGCCCCCTCCTCGACGGAGATGGTGACTTACGCCTACCACGAGGTGTAGCTTCAACCAGCGGTCGAAGCTCCCCTTCCCCCTGCCCATGCTCCACATGACCTTCCTCGGTCTGACTTGCCGCTGCTTTCTCCGCCATTGCCTTGGACCGGGTCAACATGGGCGCCGAACAGCCAACACCTTACTTCTTTATGAACCCCGAGCAGTCTTTCCTGAAAGTACTTTTGGTTATAAAATTAGAACACTTGCTCTCTATGTTTCAGGCATGACTGGGAACACTCACCAACATGAAACAACACAAAGACAACCAATGACCACACAAAACTCCCTATTACTCTGAATTATACCACAAAACAAATAGAGTTCCTGAGCGAAATGAAATTTGGCATATCCCTAGACGAGCCCCCAATGTCGCGCCCACACCCGTTGGGTAGGACCTTAACCTCTCATGCAGAGGGAGTCAGGAACTCACAGACAACTTTTATAACAAACACATATTTATTAATCCCTTGCCCACCCCGCAGAATAAATGAAATGGGAATGAAAGTGATTAATGATAATGATTCCTAGATGATTCATAAACCCCACCATATGCAAATACAAAACTCCACTGTTGTTCACAACTGTCCAGCATGCAAATACAAACCCTCACTGTTGTTCACAAATGTCCAGCATGCAAATACAAAACCCCACTGTTGTTCACAACTGTCCAGCATGCAAATACAAAACCCCACTGTTGTTCACAACTGTCCAGCATGCAAATACAAAACCTCACTGTTGTTCGCAAATGTCCAGCATGCAAATACAAAACCCCACTGTTGTTCACAACTGTCCAGCATGCAAATACAAACCCTCACTGTTGTTCACAAATGTCCAGCATGCAAATACCAAACCCCACTGTTGTTCACAACTGTCCAAACTCTGTCTCTTCAACTGTCCTGCTCGTCTTTCAGTTCCAAAACATCTTCCACTGTCAAACTTATCTCTTGAACTCTCCAACTCTCGACGTAATCCGGAACGTCAACTTCTCCTCTGGACCAGGTGGCCCAGGTTGATGAGATGCAATGGGTACTTTGGAGAGTGACGACGGCGATGGGGAGCAGCGGAGATTTTCGGACGATGACTGATATGAAGACAAATCACACAGGCATGGAAGAAACTCGGTTCCTCCTCTGGTGCTGATTCTGATCGGCTTGCCGACAACGACAATAAAGTCGCCAAATCTTTTCCCCGGGCTGACAGAGGCCAAGCCACGCTCTGGGCCGACAGAAGTCGAGCCACTCTAGGTTCGTTGGCACGTACCGCTCAAACGGTCCTGCCAAATCCCTTCTCCAAAACCGACTCCTCCAGTGACGTCGACTCGAAGCTGATGACGTCACAAATTCCCGATCACTCCAAAAGAGAGAAAGAGAGAAACAAAAACCCAACAAGGACAAGAATCGCACACACAAGTACATGAACGATAAAATTAACCTTCAATACCCAACCTGCTCGCGACAATCGTCATGGCCAGTGAAAGGGAGGCAACTCTCCCTGTTTCCTGCACATGCGCATAGATACCATGATGCAACCACGTGCAACCACTTTTCGACTTTTCGTTGGAGTGTTTGGATGTACTCTGGTGCTCTCCTCAAGTCTTCACGTTGTGCGGACTTTCTGAAGGATTTGTTGTCGACTATGGCGGCGTTGCTGTTGGGAAGTACAAACACTCCTACGGCCCTCGCCGTTTTTCGAATTCCTGTTTAATTCGTTTTTTGCTTTAATTTCTGTTCCCGCCGGTAACCTCAGTGCACGGTCTGGTTCAGTTATTTTGTTGCCTGTTGTCTCTAGCTTCGGCTAGGTGCGTTGTGAGCGTGTTTTCGCTTGTTGTACGCTTTTATTCTTGTGAGTGCGTTCTTGCTACTGCTTGCGTCAAGTTGACGCTGTTGCTGTCCGCCATTTTGTTTCGCCATTTTGGGAATATGGCGGCTCGCCCTCCTACCTCTCTTCAGGGTACGGAGGCGGTGCGCAGGTGCGCAAGCGCGGCTCTGCTTCTAAGAGGAAGAGCTGTTTGTCTATACCTCCTTCCTTTTTGCCATGTAAGAGGTAAAGTCGCGTTCGAGTAACCCTCGTTCGGCCTCTTCCTCTGCATCGTGTAGCAGGGTAGACGATGTGTCGGGGAAGTTTTCTTCTCTCGACAACTCTTCTTTACAGGACACTCTGTCTCTGGGGATTGCTCGGGGGTGGTTTCTGAGCCAGTTTTGGGTCCCCAGGCGGCTGCTGCATGTTTGGTGTATTTGTCTGAGGCTGCCTTTGTTTCAGTTCCCAGAGTGCGGTGTCGCACCGATCGGATTCTCTCCCGGCGGTAAGTCGAGACGGAGACGAGTCCCTCGGTGGGGTGGGCACGGCTATCGATCGCAAGGGGGCTCTGCCCATGCGATCCGATCAGCATGTTGCCTCGGATTCCTGGCCTTCTCCTGGTCGACCAGTAGATCGTATCCGACACGAGTCGCGATACCGGCAGAGCGTTGCTATCGATCCCGCCGAGGCAATGCCCGCGCGATCCGATCAGCATGCTGCCATGGTTCACTGGCGATCAGATGATCATTCAATCGATCATGATGGAGAGAGGAAAAGAGCGGGTCAGGATACAGGCTATGCGTTGCGATCGATCGCACAGAGGCTTTGCCCGTCCGATTCGATCAGCATGCTGCCTTAGCATTCGGACGATCAGCCGATCGTTCCGTACGGCCAGGCGTCAGTCACGGTGCATGCAACGTTGCGATCGCTTACACGGAGGCAATGCCCAGTTGGCTCGATCAGCATGCTGCTTTGTTTTCCGGGCGTTCTGTCCCTCGATCAGTGGATCGTGGCGATCAGCGCGACCGGAGGGGTGTTGCTGTCGACCGCGCAGAGGTTTTGCTTTTGCGGTCTGATCAGCGTCCTCGCTTGTTTTCACGACGATTGCCTGGTCTATTGCTCGATCGTGATCGTCCTTGTCGGGAATTTCGACACGATCGAGCAGTAGATGGTGTTGGGCAGGGGTCCTTTTACAGGAGGCGCGGTGCTGTTGATCGCTCCGAGGTTTTTCCCGGACGGTTTGGTCAGCCTGCGTCCTTGGCGTCTCAGCAATCACGTGTTTTTGCGCGAGATTCTCGCCCTCGGCGATACGTGCCTGACGATCGCTTGGATTTGCGTTTCGATCAGCATACTGTCTCAGTTCTAGGGGGATCGGTCGATCGCATGTCAGATCGCGATCCTCTCTTTGACTCTGATTCTCCCGTTCGTGCTTCTCGGGAATCTCTGCTTTGGCGGCGCGTTGAGTCTCGACACTATCTCCCTCGTGATTTGTCAGACTCTGATTCGCGATCGCTCAGTCCGGTACGGGTTTCTGCTCGTCGCTCACATAGGTCTGCGGACTCTGAGCGTTTTCGATGGCAATCCGCCCGGCTGCCTTCCGGCGCTCGTACTTTGCCCGCCTCCCGTGCTTATCCTTACACGGGGTCACGGGGGCATTGGTCGGTTCCGGGCGTCATGTTTCGGCCCTCTCCCTCCTCTGCATCGACTACGCGTCCCAGTCTGATGATGGCGGTGCGTTCTATCCAGCCACATCGGATGTAGACGCTTCTCTGGTGGTAGATTAATCTGACGATTCCTCTCGAGCAAGAGAAATCCGCTTCGGATGTGCATCGTTTTCACCGTCAGTCAGTGTTGGAGTCGGTGGACAAAGGCATAGTGTTGCTGACAACCGCACAGGGTTTCCTTCACGGTCTGATCAGCATACGGCTTTGTTTTTTCCTCGATTGCCTGATCTATCGCTCGATCGTGATCATCCCTGTCGGGAATCAGACACGATCGAACGGTAGCTAGGTATGGACCAGGGTCACTGTACGGGTAGAGCATTGCTGAGGTTCGCGCTGGGGTTTTCCGCGCGGTTCCATCGGCAGACAGCCTTGAATTCTCGGCGGTCGCGAGATTTCGGGCAGGATTCTCGACTTGGGGCAGGCGTTGCTGACGATCGCTCGGTTTTGCCCATGCGTTGTCGATCAGCAATATTGCCTCAGGTCTCTGGGGATCGGCTGATAGGTGATCAGATCGTGATCTTTCCTTCGGTCTGGTCGTCCGCGGTACAGGCAGAGCATTGCTGACGCCGCACAGAGATTTTTTCCTTGCGGTTCGATCAGCTGCTGCCTTGTATTCCCGATGTTCGCGTGAATCGTGTTTTTTCCGGCCGGGAATTTCGTCACGGCAGGCGATGCTGACGTTCGCTCAGTGACGTTTCCTTTGCAGTCAGATCAGCTTGTTTCGTTCATTTCCCGGCGATCGGCTAATCTCACGCTAGTTCGTGATCCTTTCTGCCGGGAATCACAACAAGATCGGTGGACAGGCAGGGCTTGCTATCGACCACACGGAGATCGGCATGCTGCCTTGCATTCTTGTCAGTCAGCTGCTGCCTCAGGCTCTGGGGATCGACGGATCGATTACAGATCGTGATCTTTTCTTTGAGTCTGTTTTTTGTCCAGTTTGTCCCTTCCGGGAATCGTTTTCAGCCAGGTGTTGCTGACGAACGCACAGTGTTTGCCCTTGCGGTCGGATCAACATGCTGGCGTTGTTTTCTCGGCGATCGCCTGTTCGATCGACAGATCGCAGTTCAGGCGGGGTCTACGAACATCGGGGTTTTCAGAAATCTTACGGCACTTGGCGTTTTTTCGATTTCTGTTCATTCTCCGTTTGTGCACTTTACATGTATTGTTCCACCGGTTTTCAGTCCGGTTAGGTTCAATTATTGTCTCTAGCTTTGTCTCGGTGCATTGGTTTTTCTTCGCATGAATCTCCTTCTTTCCTGTGTTAGCTTCGGATTTTCTGGAAGTCGGAGCGATCAGTGGATCGTGTCGGACAGGTCTGGGACAGGCAGAGCACTGCTATCGACCGCATGGAGGCTACGCCCATGCGGGCCGATCAGCGTGCTGCCTTAGTGTTCTGGAGTTCGGGCGTTCTACCATAGATCGTGAGGGACAGGAGTCACGTTATAGGTATCAGCTTGCTGCTTTGTTCCCGGCAGTCGCCGGATTTACGATTGATCTTGAGCATTCCAGCTGGGATTCAGTCTTCAAGCAGTGGCGATGTTGGTGAGAGGCAGGGGAGTTCGGTTGGCGGTTGTACCTGGACGATTGGTTGGTTTACACCTATCGTCTCTGCACTCGCTCTCATGGAAGTTCCTTTTCCACGGAATTTTTTCTCTGGAAATTGACTATCCTGGCAGTTCACTGAGCCAGAGGAACGACACAGACACGACCTTGGTGTCCGGCCTTTGGTCTGCACTCGAGTCTCTACGGCACATCCACTTTCTAGAGATGGAAGCGTATTCTCTCTCTGAAGGGATTGGTGTCAGTATTGCGTGATCGGCACGTGACAATCTCGGGTGATAATGTCGCGTGGCTGAGTTTTCTTCGCCGTCAGGGTGGCACAGTCTCTACGACTCTGTCTCTCTGGGCTGAGGAAGTTCTCTTGGGCTCACTTTCCTGGAGGTTCCATTTCCACGGCATTCTTTCCCGGGAAATTGAATATCCTGGCAGTTCACTGAGCCGGAGGAATCTTTTTCTTCCTATGGAATAGACTGTGGCTTTGCTGGGGCGAACTGGTGGTGAATCTGTTCGCCACCCGATTCAACACACGTCTTCCATGTTTCCTCTCGCAGATGCACGATCCGAGGACTCTCGGACGAATGCTTCTGCTAGGTCGTGGGCGGGCGTGCATGTCTATGCTTTTTCTCCCACTCGCCTTATTCCGAAGGTGTTGGCCAGGGTCACCCTAGAGTGTCCTCGGATGATTTTGGTCGCACCTTTCTGGACGGGAGTTTCATGCTTCCTTGAGCTGCTTGCTCTGGCGGATGGGGAATACATGTTCTCATTCTCTCTGGTCCATTCTCGAGCAGCCTCACTTGAGAATGGGCCAGTCGGTCGTTCACTTCCTGAACTTTCTGCTTGGCTCTGTTCAGACACAGTTTGCAGAGACAGGTCTTGTTTCCCTCGTTCGATGTCACACGCCTCCCTCGGTAGTTACCGCTCGGCGTTCACGAACACAAGCAAGGCCACGTGTGGCATTGACGTGTCTTTCGGTTGGAGGGTCCCACCATCACAGGTGTATGTCGATCCGAACGATACTGACTGTGTCAACTGTCCAGTCTGTGCACTGGAGTATGTCTGGCTAGAACTCAGTCTCGTCGTTTCACCGACATAGACTGTTTCTTCCATGGAACTTGGCCACGGCGGGATATCAAAGACATCCTTTTTCCTAAAGCTGGATTTGTCTTTGGATCACGAACACGTTTTGAATGCGCAGCTCGTTCCTCTGGTTGGTGTATCCAGGACTCATGAGATTCGCAGGGTTGCGACCTCTGTGGCTTTTGCCAAGAATGTATCACTCTCATCTCATGAGGGCGGCATTCTGGCGCAGTGACTGCGTTTTCACGCATCACTGCCTGCAGGATGTTCGCGTTCGTTGTCTGGACGGCACCTTTGGCATCAATAATTGGTTGTGGCGGGTTCAGCTGTCTGCCTTTGAGTGGTGTGTGTTCTTTAAGTTAGGTTGGTAGTTAGTTAGGTGGGGCTCTGTGGCCGAGTGGTTAGCGCGCTGGACCTACAGTCGCTTGCGGCCAGTGGGTACGGCGTTCGAAGCTGGGCGGTTTCCAGAGTTGCATCCTTGAGCAAGATGCTTTACTCGCATTGTTTCTCCTCACCCAGGAGTAAAACCGGGTACCTGTGAGGGCAATATTGGCAAAAACGTTGTGCGATTAACCCTTGTATGCGGCCAAGCGCCAGCATCGGGTTGGAATACTCCCCAGGGAGCGGAGTTGGTGCTGGTACCTAACTGTGTGCGTCGTAAATGTCTGTCACTATGTTTGTTGTGAGGTACCAGTGAGGATTGATGAAGATGCCCAGTGATCAGGGGGTAAAGTGTAAGCGGTTTGAGACCCAGACAAAGGGTGTAAGTCGCTATAAAAAACCACACCTTTACCTTTTTATGCACATCCCTCCTCCCTTCTGGGGTAATCTACCTATGGTTGTCTACTGGTACAGTATGTTTGGAAAACTTTAAGAAATTTAAACTAATTTCTATGTTTTCCTAGCATACTTACCAGTAGACAACATAATGTCCCACCCTCCTCCCCATTTTTTGTGCATCTTCACACGAGTTTCTCGGTATGGTGTCGAAAAGTGGTGGCACGTGGTTGCATCATGGTATCTATGCGCATGTGCAGGAAACAGGGAGAGTTGCCTCCCTTTCACTGGCCATGACGATATAGATGGAGCCTTTTCATTGGCTGATGCTATTAGCCACGTGTGTGGGATGATTTTTGCAAATCTTTTTTCGAGGTGAAAAGGTCATATACCTATGGTTGTCTACTGGTAAGTATGCTAGGAAAACATAGAAATTAGTTTAAATTTCTTAAAATTCTTCTGCAGTAGCTCTTGTCAGAAAGAGTAATTACTATAAAAATAAATGTGTTTGTCACCTGTTTGACATGTTTTTTGAGTGAAAGTTATTACCACTCTGTATTCCTCTGCAGTAGCTCTTGTCAGAAATCACTCTAAAATCAATGTTTTTGTCTCCCTGGTTGATGTGAATTTTTTAACATCTGTTTTGCAGAAGAATAAGTGGTCCAAGAAGGCCTCCAAAACCTTTCTGAAGATGACGGTCAATCAGCAAATTCTTATGTCGGTGAGTTCAGTCCTTTGCATTCCTGACTGGAAATGCTGCTGGTGCTGATAGGAATGATTGCCAACGAAGAGTCTTTTTCATTTGGTTATTTAAGGGGGGACATGGCGTACAAAAACGGATTAATAGAAAATAAATCATAACTCAGCAAATATAAAAGCTATACTAATGAAATTTTATACAGAATACAAACACACTGGAAGGTATATTTAAACAAAATTTTATTGCTGAAGACTTAGTTGTTCATGTGTTATAGCAAAATAACTGAAAAATAAACATACCAATTTTCTCCCCTCCGTGAAATTTTAATTAATAACCTTTTTATGATCAACAATGATTGTAAACAAAGAAGAAGGTCTATATTATTCAATAAGATATAATAAGTGGATTACTAACACTTCTAAATAATTTTAGTGGAATTTAGAACAAGTAACCAAAAAATGTGCTCCGGGCATAACATAATTAAATTTTTATAAAAATTAAGCAAATTCAGCTACACCTTTCTGATTGGTCTTATTGAATGCAATATTTATTCATAAATATACACACACAATTTCAGAAAGCTATCTCAATCCTAAGTGACTTTATTTTTGGGGAGAAAATCACTACTGTAGAAATAAAAACCACATTATGAGAAAATTGACTTTAAAGTTTGAGAAAGATTAAACGTTAACTACAACTGAACCATAACAGATACAATTTAATAACATAACTCATTGAATGTGTCATTTATTTGTTATCATTGTAGCAAACTTTCAACTTATTATCTTAATTCAAAATATCAGGATAATTAGGTGAAAAGCATCACCTGTAGCAAAACATTCCCGTTTTCTGTAAGAATCGCGTAATCACGGCAACTTCCGCCGTGATAACAACTTCGTTCAGTGCCGTGTCTGTAGATGAGAATGCGATCGCTGTTGTATCACAACCTCCAGAGGCTGTTGACACGACTTAATTTCTTTTCTGGGCTTGCTTTTTCCGTCCATTTCTGCATCTTCTGTGGAATTGTCTCGATCGAGATAGCACGAACTTTCGCGCGCTGTAAGCACACTTCGGAAAGAACCGATGTTTGCTTCGGCGGCCGACGTTCGGGCCGGAAACAGTACGGTTCGGCCGTTTCCGCCCACCACTTCCGCCAGTCGAAGTACGGTTCGGCCGTTTCCGCCAGCCACTTCCGCCGTGATCACGCTGTAATCACGCACACAAGCGGCCAATCAGAGCCTAGCTGAGAGACAGGCCGTTATTTCGAAGCTTTCCATTGGTTTGCACTGGCCTCCGATTTCTACCTCGTGTGCCTTCGGTAATTATTCTTCGGTACCGGAAACAGTTGCAACGCAAAGCCGGGAAATGAAGCTTCGATGCGATACCAAACATGTGGCGTTCTTTGGAAGGAAGATGCTGAAACTAAGCTTTCAAATCTGTGCATTTTGGCTTCCTGGTTAGTACTTTTTTTTAATCTAGCGGTGGGTACCTTACAAAACAAGTTGGTTTAAAATACTTTGAAACCTAAGCCAGCAAAATCGATCGCACACACGTGTAGCAGAGATGTTGTAGATTCCAAATCCGCGCTTAACACGAAACTCAATTTCTGAAAAATTTTCATGAAATTCTGCAGGCCGTGTCCTCCCTTAAAGGGTTTTTTCAGCCATTGAACTCTGGTTTGATACCTAGCACTACTTGACAACTCTGAAGGTAGCTTTACAGTTATTGTATCATATGTGTAGTGTGTACTTAATGAATTTATTGTTTCACATATATGCCATTCCCCGGTGGGTTTTGCAGACCCACCAAGTAGCTGTACACAGCTCTTAAAGTCAGCTGAGTAAAGAAAGGGATATCACTTGTTAAGACAGCCCAGAAAGGCTTGTAGGCCCTAAAGCCTTCTCTACCTTTTCATTCATCTTTCCCTCCCTCTCTCCCTCCCTCCCTCCCTCCCTCCATCTATCCATCTATCCAACCATCGGTCTTGTAAATGTAGAAGGTCAAAGTTGAAAGACAGGAAGGATCAGAGTTGGTGCTCATCAGAAAGGTGAGCATTTTTGGTTCTTATTGTTTTGTTTGTTTTTTGTTTGTAAGGATTTTTTTTTACAAATCACGGCAGAGTTTATGACTGTATTTCTACATTTAGTGAAATATGTGAGTGCACATCACATGTGAATAACATCATGATACATGATATACATGTAGTGCCAACCACAAGGATGGAGATGCTGGACACTGCCAGTTGAGGTTGAATGTAGAGGTTTTGTCCCAGCCTTGGTCATGAGGTTCCTCAGAGGACTAGGGCCCAAGTCTGCAGAAGTGGCCAGGGTGGCAGGGGGGCTCCAAGATGTGGCTCAGACCCCATCTCTGTGGATCTGGCAAGATGCCATTAGGTCTGAATGGCCTTTTGCAGTAGTGATGCCCCCAGTGGCCAACTTGCCTGCTTGGAGCTGGCCCTGACTGAGCTACCACAGCAGGCCCCTAAAGCCCAGCTGGTGAGGGAGCGGGCATCAAGCAGCTAGGGCTGTATGTTTGTCTCTTTCTCTTCAATTACAGTGAGTTGCAACTGTTTAAATTTGTCGAGGGCAGCTATTGGGACTTAGTTGGATGAAGCGAGAGATGAGAGTAGGATGAAGCAAGAGATTAAAGTAGGATGGAGCGAGAGATGAGAGTAGGATAAGCGAGAGATGAGAGTAGGATGGAGCGAGAGATGAGAGTAGAATGAAGCGAGAGATGAGAGTAGGATGAAGCAAGAGATGAGAGTAGGATAAGCGAGAGATGAGAGTAAGATGAAGCAAGAGATGAAAGTAGGATGGAGAGAGAGATGAGAGTAGGATGAAGCGAGAGATGAAAGTAGGATGGGGCGAGAGATGAGAGTAGGATGAAGCGAGAGATGAGAGTAGGATGAAGCGAGAGATAAGAGTAGGATGAAGCGAGAGATGAGAGTAGGATGAAGCAAGAGATGAGAGTAGGATGAAGCAAGAGATGAAAGTAGGATGAAGCGAGAGATGAGAGTAGGATGGAGCGAGAGATGAGAGTAGGATGGAGCGAGAGATAAGAGTAGGATAGAGCCAGAGATGAGAGTAGGATGAAGCGAGAGATGAGAGTAGGATAAGTGAGAGATGAGATTAGGATATAAGCGAGAGATGAGAGTAGGATGAAGCGAGAGATGAGAGTAGGATGAAGCGAGAGATGAAAGTAGGATGGAGCGAGAGATGAGAATAGGATGGAGCGAGAGATGAGAGTAGGATGGAGCGAGAGATGAGAGTAGGATGGAGCGAGAGATGAGAGTAGGATGGAGCGAGAGATGAGAGTAGGATGAAGCGAGAGATGAGAGTAGGATGGAGCGAGAGATGAGAGTAGGATAAGCGAGAGATGAGAGTAGGATGAAGCAAGAGGTGAGAGTAGGATTAGCGAGAGATGAGAGAAGGATGAAGTGAGAGATGAGAGTAGGATGAAGCGAGAGATGAGAGTAGGATGGAGCGAGAGATGAGAGTAGGATGGAGCGAGAGATGAGAGTAGGATAAGCGAGAGATGAGAGTAGGATGGAGCGAGAGATGAGAGTAGGATGAAGCGAGAGATGAGAGTAGGATGGAGCGAGAGATGAGAGTAGGATGAAGCAAGAGATGAGAGTAGGATGAAGCGAGAGATGAGAGTAGGATGTTGCAAGAAATGAGAGTAGGATGTTGCAAGAAATGAGAGTTGAATGAAACGGGAGAGTGTTGGATGTTGGTTGCAGGTCTTCAAGGATGTTGGAGGTACACTGGAAGTGGACCTACTCATTCCTCCCATTTCGGACATCCTGAACGACCGCCCTGTGTCCATCCGTGACTCCCTGGTCTTCCTGGAGCATGCCAAGTTTGTCAGCAACTATGTGCAGCCCAAACTATGTAAGTTTTCACCTCTCTTTGTCTTCTTTGATTGTGACTTTGAATGTTGGTTTTAATATGTTGAGATAAAGTGCTTCAAGGACGACCTGAAAACAGCCCTGAAAGTCTGTGATAAGTAAGAGCTGGAAGATCCATGCTTCAGACGGAAGTGCATGGCACATCACAGAATACAGGGGTTTTCTAAGCTAGAGGCCTCAGAGGCCTGGGTGAGAAGCACATCTCTGCAAGGAACAAATGCCACACCCTGCCACAGCAGTTCCATGCCCATTTTGCAGACATCTCTTCCGCTTCCAACTTCAGGCTCCTGTCAAGTCTGCAGTGCCACCGATGCCTTCTTCAGGCACAGCGTACATCCATGATGACATTGAGATGCTGTCTCAGGGTTCGTACAGGTCATGGAAAACCTGGAAAGTCATGGAATTTGATTTTTCATTTTCCTTGCCTGGAAAATCATGGAATTTCAATTAAGTCATGGAAAGTCGTGGAATTTAATAAATTTTTAAAAAGAAAGGGAAAAAAAGATGTTTTCTAGGCTGAGCTTCGCGCGATACTCTCAATCTATTTTTACATGCTGCGAACGACAGGAAAACGTGCCTTTGCATCCCATTGGTTAATTTTGAAGGCTCGTTTGCCTTCTGCTTCCTGATTGGTTCTTTGGCTGGGTGACCTGGTTTCATTTCCACGCCGGTCGGGTCAGTTGGTTCAAACGAGGAGAAAGTGAAAAGAGCTTGTTTTGTTTGTGATGCAGTGTTTCTTTGAGATTATCATCATGCCTGGAAAGTGTCGATTTCAAGACACTTGGACACGAGACAAAAATACCGTGAGTGGGTCATGCGAATGAAACTGAATGGGATGGCAAAGTGCCGATTTTGTGAGAAAGAGTTTGATGTGTCCAACATGGGAGAGGCAGCCTTAGCGTACTGTGATACACGACAGTTTTTAAATCAATCTGCTTTAATATATAATAAAAAGAATTAGAACGGTTTTTTCAACGGGTGTATTGTGCGTGAGTTTGGTCGTGCGCCATACACTTTTCTCTCAGCTGCCTTGGAGTTAGCACTTCAGTGACAGGTTTGGCTATGCAGTGTACTCCATGCATTGTATCTCTCCTTTACACAGGACAGCTGAAGTGGCTGTGTGTGTGTGTGTGAGTGTATACATGCGCTTGCATGGGTATGTCTGTCTTCGCATAGGAGTGTGTGTGTGTGCATTTGTGTGTGTGTGTGTGTGCATTTGTGTGTGTGTGTGTGTGTGAGAGAGAGAGAGAAAGAGAATATATGTTCAGAACTGTTCCAATGTTGTGTCTTGTTTGTAAATAATGGAGTGGATCTGCCTTTTGGGTAGAGGGTTCTTGAGATGCAAGAGAGGTGCTACGCTTTTGCAGTGGGCGGTGTCCAGAGGCGGGACTATGTCACCATGCATCCCAAGCACAATGGCGACAAGTTTTATGCCATCGTCTGCAGCCCCAACGTGCCCTCCAAGTTCTTTGTACAGCAGGTGCGTCACTCACCTTCTGTAGGTCGTGCTTACTAGTTCAGTTCATCACCTGTGTGTGTGTTTGTGTGTGTGTGTGTGTGTGAGAGAGAGTGAGTGTGCATGTGTGTGCACGTACACCTCCTCCAGCACAGATATTGTGAAGACGTGTGTGACGGTACGTCCTTTCCACATTAGTAAGAATTGAACACAAGTGGAATCAAGGTCACGGGTGTATTCGTGTGTACATTAAAGTGATCCTTTCTCCCTGTTTTCTCTGTGAGTTCAGATGATGAACTATTATACTACTGTATACTGTTATGAGTTGCATGTTTATGCATGTGTTAAATAATGGACACTTAAGAATGTAGAAGCCAGCCAGGCCTCAAATAAATGTAGTTATTAGAGAACCAGCCAAGCCTATAAAGTAGTTTGTTGTGGTGAGGTGGTGGACAGTGCTAAATGAGAATGATTTGACTTTGACAAAACTTTGACATTGATTACGCCATACAGTGCTTGGGGCAGGTTTCTCGATATTCAGCTTCTTTGATGTGTGTAAGCTTCACCTTCAAATTACTAGTTCTCGGTGTTGATTTTCATAATTGTGTTTGCATTTCATGCTAAAGTACTGTATTTGTTAAACAAATGGAAAAATAAAAGCTAAAAATTTTGAGTTTCAGCATTTGTTTGAGTGAGTTATTCTAAGCGAATGTGAGAATCCTGACCGATGACATTTACTTCTGCTTGGTTGACCCCATTTCAAAGTTTGAATGCAAAATAAGAAATAACCCCCAAAAATCATTACATTGGTTTTTCAAACTCAATTAACACACAGACTTAGACTTTGAGTTAATTAAAAAAATTAAATAAAAGCAAAATAAGCTGAATGGAAAGTTTTCTATCACAAAACTGGAAACTGTTGGAAAAAACACATGTGCTGTTAGATAACCAAAGCCTAATGTCACATGTCACATGCTTTTTGACTCACATGCGAAGCAAAAGTGAGTCTATGTACTGAGCCGTTTCGTCCGTCCGTCCGGGCGTCCGTCCGTCCGTCCGGGCGTAAAAAACTTAAACGTTGGATTTTTCTCGGAGACTATTAAGTCTATCAACACCAAATGTGGCATGATGGTGTATGATGACAAGGCCTCAAAAAACATACATAGTGACTTGACCTTGCTTCAAGGTCAAGGTCACAGGAGCCATAAATGTGGTCTCAAAAACAGTCATTTTTCACATTTTCCCAATTTCCTCCCACGTTATTGAGAATGGCGACCTTAGCTACAAGTGGTATATAGGTCAAAGCAAGCCCTATCTTTTGATACCAGTTTGGTTGACCTTGCTTCAAGGTCAAGGTCACAGGAGCTCTTCAAAGTTGGATTGTATACATATTTTGAAGTGACCTTGACCCTGAACTATGGAAGATAACTGTTTCAAACTTAATAATTATGTGGGGCACATGTTATACTTTCATCATGAGACACATTTGGTCACATATCATCAAGGTCAAGGTCACTTTGACCCTTATGAAATGTGACCAAAATGGGATAGTGAACCACTAAAAGTGACTATATCTCATGGTAGAAAGTGCCAATAAGCACCATTGTGCTTGATGATGATGATGATGATGTCTACTTGTATAGCGCACGTATCCATGCTGGCAGCATGCTCAAGGCGCTTAAGCCGATGTTGAGGCTGTCTCTCAGTGTGTAGTGTCTCAAGTCAATGAGACCAGTCTCCTGCTGCCAAGGGCGCTGACACACTGTTTTCCACAAAGGAGAAATTGTGCGTGCTGGGTGTTTTTACTGTGGCCGACACCCACCCGTCGAGGACATGAGCGTCAGGATCTTTATAGTGCGTGATTTTGATGTTGTGAATGCGTATCACACACTAGACCTCGGTTTATTAAGGTCTCATCCGAAGGACCTATGTCTTGAATTAACAGCTTTGTGTTGCATGACCTTGGATGACCTTGACCTTGGGTCAAGGTCACATGTATTTTTGTAGGAAAAATGTGTAAAGCATTTCTTTGTGTATGATGTCATTGGTAGGTTTAGTTGTTTGACCTTGACCTTGGTCACCTGAGGTCAAGGTCATATAAAGGTCAAGGTCATATAAAGGTCAAGGTCAAGCATGTGAGTCGTATGGGCTTTGCCCTTCTTGTTTCTTTGTTATATTTGCTTTTCAACATCACTTTACTGATTATCTTCATTGGAAATCAGGTTTTTAGGCAAAAGAAATAAAAAATAGGAAAGAATAAACTTTTTCATTGTGTTCCGACCACTGTCTGTAGGCAGAGTTCTATGTTCGACAACCTTCGTTTTTAACGGAAATTTTTTAGCATTGGCCCGGACGTGACGTTTCAACCACTTCACATTGTTTGAATGCAGGAAAGGGATTGAGATATCTCGCAGAGAGCGATAAATTTCTTCGTTTTTGCGCCTTTTTGACTCACATGCGAAGCAAAAGTGAGTCTATGTACTGAGCCGTGTCGTCCGTCCGGGCGTCCGTCCGGGCGTCCGTCCGTAAAAAACTTAAACGTTGGATTTTTCTCGGAAACTATTAAGTCTATCAACACCAAATGTGGCATGATGGTGTATGATGACAAGGCCTCAAAAAACATACATAGTGACTTGACCTTGCTTCAAGGTCAAGGTCACAGGAGCCATAAATGTGGTCTCAAAAACAGTCATTTTTCACATTTTCCCAATTTTCTCCCACGTTATTGAGAATGGCGACCTCGGCTACAAGAGGTATATAGGTCAAAGCAAGCCCTATCTTTTGATACCAGTTTGGTTGACCTTGCTTCAAGGTCAAGGTCACAGGAGCTCTTCAAAGTTGGATTGTATACATATTTTGAAGTGACCTTGACCCTGAACTATGGAAGATAACTGTTTCAAACTTAATAATTATGTGGGGCACATGTTATACTTTCATCATGAGACACATTTGGTCACATATCATCAAGGTCAAGGTCACTTTGACCCTTATGAAATGTGACCAAAATGGGGTAGTGAACCACTAAAAGTGACCATATCTCATGGTAGAAAGTGCCAATAAGCACCATTGTGCTTCCTATGTCTTGAATTAACAGCTTTGTGTTGCATGACCTTGGATGACCTTGACCTTGGGTCAAGGTCACATGTATTTTGGTAGGAAAAATGTGTAAAGCATTTCTTTGTGTATGATGTCATTGGTAGGTTTAGTTGTTTGACCTTGACCTTGAAGGTCACCTGAAGGTCAAGGTCATATAAAGGTCAAGGTCAAGCATGTGAGTCGTATGGGCTTTGCCCTTCTTGTGATCAAGTGTTGTGCTGTCTGTAGTTGGCGTTGTCAACCTAACGTTCGTCAAAGCGACGCATGCGCACGGATTTTCAGCGTTTGTCTTCGGTAAGTGAGATATTTACGAGTTTGTGTGCAGAATTTTAATCGCTAAGAAGTTTTCCCTTCGTCTCCCATACTTGTAATTGCTTGTTTTTGACATTTTATTATGTACAATAAAAGTTTGTGGGTAACAGTTGTAAAATCTGATGAACGTTGGCGCCGCTGACAATCGGGTACAGTAGTCGCCGCTTATTAAACACGCGGTTAATAAAAACAGCCGTTTTTTTAAAAGTTTGTCCGGTCCGGATTTACATCGTTGCTGATGGACATGTTCAACATGCAAATGGTTAATAAAAACGCCGCTTATTAAAAACACTATTGTTCGGTCCCAATGTGTTTTTAATAAGCGGTGACTACTGTATTCCCATAGTCGCGTCAGCAAGCCTCGCTCTGCTCCGGCCTTGATCACGCGCTGACCTCATGACAAGCTGGCCAATCAGAGGCAAGGAATGAAAACGGCCGTCTCTTTCCGTGGTTTTCATTGGTTTGCGATTTTTGTTTCTAGTTCATTTGTATCATATTCTTCTGCGCCGGAAATAGGCTCAGCGGAAAGCTACATGATTGGGCTTTCCGCAATTTACCAAACATCGGGCATTTTTCCAAGAGAAAGACCTCGTATCCAAGCACTCTAAATGACAGTTTTTGACAACCAGGTTGTGCTTTTTCAAAACTTCGGTTGTGAGTACCTCTCTCAAATAATTAATTAATTAATAAAGGAATCTACAGTTTGCAAATCAATCGCGCTCAAGTGTTGTGGAGACTACAGACTTCATTTCTGATGATTTTTTACGAAGTAGCAAAGGCCGTGTGCCCCCTTAAAGCTTGCTTGTGTGCATTTCTGATTGCTTTTCTAGAGCCATACGTTAGGTTGTAATGAAATTGAAGAAGTTTGGGATTGTTTTCCTCGATGCAAGTAACTACGAGTTTCACCGTTTTTTAATTGGGGGGGGGTTGTTTGAGTCCACCCATGTCATTGTTGTTGAGTCAAATATCTATCTGTTATGTGGATATGATTTATAGATGTTTGGTTTTCAATTTTAGAATGATTTGTTGACTCACATGCGAAGCAAAAGTGAGTCTATGTACTCACCCGTGTCGTCCGTCCGGGCGTCCGGGCGTCCGGGCGTCCGTGAAAAACTTTAACGTTGGATTTTTCTCGGAGACTATTAAGTCTATCAACACCCAATTTGGCATGATGACAAGGCCTCAAAAAACATACATAGTGACTTGTCCTTGCTTAAAGGTCAAGGTCGCAGGGGCCATAAATGTTGTCTAAAAAACAGTCATTTTTCACATTTTCTCAATTTTCTCTAAAGTTTTTGAGATTGGATACCTCACCTATTTATGGTATATAGGGCAAAGTAAGCCCTATCTTTTGATACCAGTTTGGTTGACCTTGCTTCAAGGTCAAGGTCACAGGAGCTCTTCAAAGTTGGATTGTATACATATTTTGAAGTGACCTTGACCCTGAACTATGAAAGATAACTGTTTCAAACTTAACAATTATGTGGGGCACATGTTATACTTTCATCATGAGACACATTTGGTCACATATCATCAAGGTCAAGGTCACTTTGACCCTTATGAAATGTGACCAAAATGGGGTAGTGAACCACTAAAAGTGACCATATCTCATGGTAGAAAGTGCCAATAAGCACCATTGTGCTTCCTATGTCTTGAATTAACAGCTTTGTGTTGCATGACCTTGGATGACCTTGACCTTGGGTCAAGGTCACATGTATTTTGGTAGGAAAAAAGTGTAAAGCATTTCTTAGTGTATGATGTCATTGGTAGGTTTAGTTGTTTGACCTTGACCTTGAAGGTCACCTGAAGGTCAATGTCATGTAAAGGTCAAGGTCAAGCATGTGAGTCGTATGGGCTTTGCCCTTCTTGTTTATCTAGTGATGACTCCTGCGGTCTTCAGGAAACGGTAAAGACGAAATTATTCTAAATAAGCATCATTTATCTGTCAAACATTATTCTGATCAATGTTGTCACTTTTATTGCAAGTTTACTATTTTTCTTAAGGTGTACATAGTGTATGTCAAAGATGATTGTCATTGGTTGCTTCCAAACAACATTTTGTAGCAGATATGATGCACTGAAGTTGTAAAAGCATTTTTTGTGGTTTCAGGATATAGCGTCTTTGAACATCAATAACTTTGGAAATAAGGATGTTCATATACATTTTTTTACTGTTTTAGGAAGAAATAAAAACCGCTGGCACTGAACCTCCAGGTTTTGGCATTTTAAAAAACCCAATAAAGCTGTGAGGACCTCCAGTAAACCTGGAGGGAAAACAAATCGAATACAGGACATTTCGTACTCTGGACGTTTCGTACCCTGGACGCAACGTACCCTAGTCGTTGTGTACCTCATTTAGTCGATTCGTACCTTTTCTACCCTAACCCTAACTCTAACGATTAGGTACAAAACGTCCAGGGTACGAAACGACCAGCATCGCAAAAAATCCTTCTTTCTCCTTCACCAATGTCCAATCTCCCCGAAATTACGTCACTTTGTTTGACGTCAAATGATCACGTCACATATTTTGCATTCAGACTTTGTTGTAGCGTTTTCTTTGCAACACCAAAACGTACAAAAAGTCACTTTTTTTCAAACCTCGATTCTGAAAATTTGATATATTCAATCGGACCTAACTTCCAGTAAGAGTGCAAAATGTCAAGGAAAGCCGTCCAGTCGTTTTTTAGATATCAGCCCTCAAGTTGGACCTGACAGACAAACAGGCACACACACACACAGACAGACAGACAGATAAAGCTGTGAGGACCTTCAGTAAACCTGAAGAGATAAAATTGAACTCTGTGCAAACTGTTTTTGGGCCCCTGGTTGACTTTATTTTTTTATGAATGATTGAGTGTAAGAGGGAAACTGCAGTCTGCAATATCATGAAACCTACCTTGGCAGCGTCATATTCAGTTTGGGACGGCGTGATGATTTTGGAGAGAGAGGGGCGAGATTGGTCCTGGGCGAGAGGTTGGGGCGTTGAATGCGAATGAAACAGGATGAATGGAATTGAAACGATCCCCGATCTCAGAATGATGTGATTTGTTTATAAAGGATGAAATGTCTGAGCCTCCCTTATCAGACACAACTGTTGTTGGAGACTTTGAGTGTTGAATCGGCACAATGTTGGCGGGACATAGCTACCTACGGTGACAAACGTCATGCCCATACTGGAAGAAGAATGGTTGAAGTCTGCCCTCTAAATCTGATGGACTCCAGATCCGAGTCGCCCTGGCCTCCTTTAATGACCCAGGATGATGCCGTCCCAACCCTCCCTTCTCCCAAGACCCACACCTTGTGTCAGTCATCACCTCACCTGTTGAACAACTGCCAGATTCAACGGTCCTGACCCCTTCAGCAGTCTTGAACTCTCTCTTCCCAGATAAGTTAATGTTTTAGTATAGGCTGGCTGGCTAAGTTAGGATTGAGTGATTATTTAGCAACTATTATTGACTCACATGCGAAGCAAAAGTGAGTCTATGTACTCACCCGTTCCGGGCGTCTGTTTAAAACTTTAACATTGGATTTTTCACGGAGACTATTAAGTCTATCAACACCCAATTTGGCATGATGGTGTATGATGACAAGGCCTCAAAAAACATACATAGTGACTTGACCTTGCTTCAACGTGAAGGTCGCAGGGGCCATAAATGTTGTCTATAAAACAGCCATTTTTCACATTTTCTCAATTTTCTCTGAAGTTTTTGAGATTGGATACCTCACCTATATATGGTATATAGGGCAAAGTAAGCCCTATCTTTTGATACCAGTTTGGTTGACCTTGCTTCAAGGTCAAGGTCACAGGAGCTCTTCAAAGTTGGATTGTATACATATTTGAAGTGACCTTGACCCTGAACTATGGAAGATAACTGTTTCAAACTTAGTAATTATGTGGGGCACATGTTATACTTTCACCATGAGACACATTTGGTCACATATCATCAAGGTCAAGGTCACTTTGACCCTTATGAAATGTGACCAAAATGGGGTAGTGAACCACTAAAAGTGACCATATCTCATGGTAGAAAGTGCCAATAAGCACCATTGTGCTTCCTATGTCTTGAATTAACAGCTTTGTGTTGCATGACCTTGGATGACCTTGACCTTGGGTCAAGGCCACATGTATTTTGGTAGGAAAAATGTGTAAAGCATTTCTTAGTGTATGATGTCATTGCTAGGTGTAGTTGTTTGACCTTGACCTTGAGGGTCACCTGAAGGTCAAGGTCATGCAAAGGTCAAGGTCAAGTATGTGAGTCGTATGGGCTTTGCCCTTCTTGTCTATCTTTTTAATCATTAGTAAATTCAGTTGAATTGTGGATGTCTACTCTCATTTTCTCTGTTGTCTAGTTCGTCCTTAACAGCAGGGAAGATGGGTAAATGTTACAGGATGGTATCGTGTTTCCCTAGACATCCCATTAGTTAAAGTTAATCAGAGTACTGGGCCTGTAACAGTGGGAATGAAGTTATGATCATACAATCAATTAGTGGTAGGCCGTAATCGTCCCTCATGTCCGCTGTGCCCTCTATCATATCATACTTTTGCTGTGTTTATTGCAGAAGACATGTAAACTTCTGTGGGTGAAACTTTGGCCAGAGTTGCTTGCAGTGTCACAACGCTTTCAACTTGACATTTTCTTGATGGAAAATATTAGTTAAAACTCCTTCTTGCTTAATTAATGACAGAAGTGAAGATGCATTTCGAGCACTGCCATTGAAAATGTGTAATAATTTTATTTTTGCCCTCCTCTGTTTCCAGCTTGGAGAAAATGCCAACTACCTGGCGCGCATGTCGGACCAGATGCAGGAGCTTTACAACAGCAAGAAGAGTGAGCTGTATGCAGTGTACTGTCCTCAGAAAGGTAGGCCTGTCATCCGCTCTCACTGCTTCTGCTGTCTGTGGTAGAATGGGAGTAAGTCCTTGGAAGTGAATGGAAATCAGACTAAAGCCTGCCACCCTTTTTTTCCAGCCTTACTGTCTTTGTAAAGAACTGTGTGTGTGTGTTTGTGTGTGCCCACATGCAAATGCATGTGTGTGAATGCATGCATGCACAAGTTTTGTGTGCATGCGTTCACGAGTGTTTGTGTGCATGCGTGCACAGTGTTTGTGTGCATGCCTATGTTTCAGAGCGCACAGAAGGTCAACTGTTGAATGCTTTGTTTACCAGCTGTGTATCTGGTCTCCCTGGAGACATGGTATGCTCACCACAGCATACACTCATAGTGTCTTGACTCTCATTCAGCATACATGTACATAATTTATGAGTATAATGCGTGGACACATTCACACAGTGTATTACTCTGTTGTTGTTGTTGCGTACCTGGGCTAAACACTCCCAGGATCACCCTAGTGGGTGAGATGATTGCGTTGTGACTGTTTTTGATCACCTCGCCATATAGGCAGCCACACTCCGTCTTCAGGGGATTTGATCTCTGTCTCCAGAGAATGCCAGTTGTTATGTTAGGAGCTTACCACGGCTGAAGATAATCCCCACATAACAGTACAACATAACAACATTTTGCTGTAGCCTTGGTTTTTGGCTGGAGTCAACAAATAACAACAGCCTTTGCCCAAGGCAAGTATTACTCTTATTCAGCATACATATACGTACACTGTGTCAGTATAGTGCAGACCTGCCAAATGCTACGCTTTAGGCGTAGCTACGCTTGTCCATAAAAACTACGCTTTTTCCCGCGTGCTTGAACTTTTGACCGCGATGGAGAATCCCCCCCCCCCCCCCCCCCGCTTTCACACCGCCAGCGCAGCTTATCACGCCGCCTTCACAGCCTTATCTCTTCTCTCCCCCCCCTGCTTTCACTCCACCGGGTCAGCTTATCACGCCAACCTCACAGCCTTATCTCTCCCCACCCCCCCCACCCCCGCAACGCCTATTCCTTCAATGCTACTCCATATAGCTCTGGATGCTACTCTTTGGTATGATGGTGGGTTGGCAGGTCTGATAGTGTGTAGACACATTCACACATAGTGCATTGACTCTCATTCAGCATACATATACGTACACTGTGTCAGTATAGTGTGTAGACACATTCACACAGACATAGTGCATTGACTCTCATTCAGCATACATATACGTACACTGTATCAGTATAGTGTGTAGACACATTCACACATAGTGCATTGACTCTCATTCAGCATACATATACGTACACTGTATCAGTATAGTGTGTAGACACATTCACACAGACATAGTGCATTGACTCTCATTCAGCATACATATGAGTATTGTGTGTAGACACATTCACACAAATATGGTGTGTTGACCAATGCATGCAAGGTGCATTAATGCACCTGATTTGTTCCACACACACTGTAACACAGGCATGGGAAGTTTACATGTACGCACGCTCACATAAACACACATGATACACACACATACACACACACACAGTGTGTGTGCATACTGATTATATGTTTACACACATATTGATGCATATACTCCAAGCTGTATGGTCAGCTATCAGCATAGCTGATGAACACAAACTCTACCAGGTTGTGAAGCATGGCTAAACCCATTGCTTGCAGTGTATATGTACGTTGTGCACAGCTTTCGTGTTAACCAGGGGTGGCATTGCCTGAACAGAAAATGAGATGTACACGGGGAGTACATTTGTTGAAGGAGATGGTGATGGTTGTTGTTACCTTTATAATTACACATGCAGACATGGTGTGCATGGCAAAACATGAGCTGGACCACACCTGGCTGAGGGCCAAGGTACTGCGGCTGCTGGGAGGGAGACGGGTAGAGGTGCTCTACGTTGACTTTGGCTACATCGAAGAAGTTCCCTACACCAGCCTTCGCAAGCTCCATGACAACTTTCTCCGGTTTGAGCCTCAGGTAGATATTTGACAGGGCTTGTTATGTTGATATTCTTTGCTGCAGGAATGGCTATTTTTTTTTTAATCATTTGTTCACATGTAATGACTATTTCTTTCATTCCACATAAAGTTGCATGTAAATGGACTGCTGGTTTATTTGCTTTTCCTTTCTCCCCATGGCCAGTTGACAAAATTGGTACCCTAACTTGTACATGGGGATGAGTATCATGACTGTTTACCATTCTGACAATGACAGTCAGCTAGTGTGCCTGTATTCAGCTTCCAGAGGTTATGACTATGTATTTAATGTAGCCCCTCTGGAACTATATAAAGATGAAGGAACGTGTAGTGAGTAGAAATGCTGCATTGTCTCATGCTGCAGTAGAGTGCAGTAGCGTGGGAGTCCATGCTGCAGTAGAGTGCAGCAGTGTTGGAGTCCATGCTGCAGTAGAGTGCAGCAGTGTGGGAGTCCATGCTGCAGTAGAGTGCAGCAGTGTGGGAGTCCATGCTGCAGTAGAGTGCAGCAGTGTGGGAGTCCATGCTGCAGTAGAGTGCAGCAGTGTTGGAGTCCATGCTGCAGTAGAGTGCAGCAGTGTGGGAGTCCATGCTGCAGTAGAGTGCAGCAGTGTGGGAGTCCATGCTGCAGTAGAGTGCAGCAGTGTGGGAGTCCATGCTGCAGTAGAGTGCAGCAGCGTGGGAGTCCATGCTGCAGTAGAGTGCAGCAGCGTGGGAGTCCATGCTGCAGTAGAGTGCAGCAGTGTGGGAGTCCATGCTGCAGTAGAGTGCAGCAGCGTGGGAGTCCATGCTGCAGGGTTCCATGCTCCAGAAGAGTGCAGCAGTGAGGGAATCCATGCTGAAAAGGGTAAGGGAGGAGATGAGTAAGGGTGCTCCTTTTGTCATTGCAGGCACGCATGTGCAGACTGGCATGTGTGGCACCATCACATGGCAACACATGGCCTTCTAAGGTAAGGTCTAGTGCCAAATATGGTCTTGCCCGAAATTTTTTTAATATTTTTTTCACATCAGTCAAACTCTGAATTGAAGCAGAGAAAAGAAGTAAGGAGACTGAATTGAAGCCGCAAGTTGTAGTGATGAAATTGTAATGTGACATCAGCCTGACTTCTACCACATCCTGATGAAACTTTGCTGTAAAGTTGTGAATGCCTGGAAAGGAAACTGATGTATGGCTGGGTTGGTTGCACTGATCTTCAGCACAGTTTGATCTTTGGCTGTGCTGTCTTTGCCTAACTGCTTCATGGTGCTACCGAGAATAGCAGTGTTGCTGTTAGTGCAAGTTTGACACATATTCTTTGTCTTGCTGCTTTGAAGTGCTACTGAGAATGGCAGTGTCACTGTGAGTGCAAGTTTGACACATATTCTTTGTCTTGCTGCTTTGAAGTGCTACTGAGAATGGCAGTGTCACTGTGAGTGCAAGTTTGACACATATTCTTTGTCTTGCTGCTTTGTGGTGCTACTGAGAATGGCAGTGTCACTGTGAGTGCAAGTTTGACACATGTTCTTTGTCTTGCTGCTTTGTGGTGCTACTGAGAATGGCAGGGTCACTGTGAGTGCAAGTTTGACACATGTTCTTTGTCTTGCTGCTTTGTGGTGCTACTGAGAATGGCAGTGTCACTGTGAGTGCAAGTTTGACACATATTCTTTGTCTTGCTGCTTTGTGGTGCTACTGAGAATGGCAGTGTTACTGTGAGTGCAAGTTTGACACATATTCTTTGCCTTGCAGGCACTGACTTGGTGGAGGGACCTTACTGCTTTCAAGCAGTTCGCCTTCCATGTTGTCGGTAAGGATTGAAATTCAGGATTTGTCCTTTTATGGAGAAATAATTGTGTGTGTGCGCGCACATGCATTTGTATTAATGTGTTTGTGCTTATATACTTGCATGCTGTATATGTATTTTTTTTTCCTACCAACCAGTTTGTGGGGGAGAGGGGTGTTTGTGTGAGAGAGAGTGTGTGCAGGGTTCGTACAGGTCATGGAAAACCTGGAAAGTCATGGAATTTGATTTTTCATTTTCCAGGCCTGGAAAGTCATGGAATTTCAACTTAGGTCATGGAAAGTCATGGAATTTAAGAAAGAAAAAAATACGTTTTCTAGGCTGTGCTTCGCGCGATACTCTCAATCTATTTTTAAACGCTGAGCACGTCAGGAAAACGTGCCCTTGCATCCGGAGATCCCATTGGTTAATTCTGAAGGCTCGTGTACCTTCTGCTTCCTGATTGGTTCTTTGGCTAGGTGACCTCGTTTCATTTCCACGCCGGTCTGGTCAGTTGGTTCAAACGAGGACAGAGTGAAAAGAGATGATCATCATGCCTGGAAAGTGTCGCTTTCAAGACTCTTGGACAGGAGACCCTGAATACCGTGAGTGGGTCATGCGAGCGAGAGTGGATGGGATGGCAAAGTGCCGATTTTGTGAAAAAGACTTTGATGTATCCAACATGGGAGCGGCAGCGTTGACAAGCCACATGAAAGGTGTCGCGCACCAGGCGCGTGCTAAAAAACACCAAGAAGAAAAGAGCAAACGTCAAACACGAATATCAGATTTTGTTCAAACTGCAAAAAATGCTGAGACAGAGAGTGCTTCAAAGTTGGTGGTTCCAGCTGGCGCTGCTACGCAGGTCGAAACAAAGCCTGCACCCACTGGCAGTGGCAGTAGATCTACTGGGATTGACACTTTCTTGACAACAGAGGACACACTGAAAGCAGAAATTTTGTGGACTTTGAAAATGGTCATCTCCCACTTCTCATTCTCCAGTACCAAAGGAATGAACGAGCTGTTCCGTCGCATGTTTCCCGACAGTGTCATCGCCTCCAAGTTTGCCTTGAGTGAAAGCAAAGCCCGGTACTTGACAACTTTTGGTCTGGGGCCACATTTCTTAGACATGCTCAAGGCAAAGGCCCGGTCTTCTGATTCTCTGGTGCTGCTCTTTGATGAGTCCCTGAATGCTGAACTTCAGAAGAAACAGCTGGATATCCATGTCCGATTTTGCTATTTACCATTTGGCGCTGGATCGAAATGGCGACCGCATGTCTGTTTCTAACGTAATTTGGTCAAATATAGTTCTGGTTTAATTAGAATAGCTTAAATATATCATATTCAAGAAGGGGATAACGATATATATGCTCATTTCAAGCCATTTCGAAGACATTAGCGCCATTGCGGTAAATAGCATGACCGTCAAAATCACACAATGGCGAGTAAGAGCGTGACGGCGCAGATGCAATTTTGACGGACAAATCAGCTTAAATCGGTTAGTTTATTGGGGTTTTTGTTTCAGTTTATGCTAGAACAATCATGTAGGAAGATATTTATTGCAATATTTTGCACATATTGGAAAAAGTATTGTAGAACTCGGGACCTTCAGCGAGTGCTAAATAGATGCCGCACGCGATGTTCGAAGAAATTTCATCAGAACGGAAGTGGCCGTCGGTTCGATAGAATCCACTTTTTCTAGGATTCGCACATATCAATAACACAAAATACCAATGTAACATGAAAGATGAAAGTCTTTCTGAGTTGTCTAATTTTTTTAAACTAGTGGTAGGATTCCGTGGTAATTTGTATCAAATCTTTGCGCTACTACAGTACTAGCCAAAATGCACTCGGCAATACCACTTCACTTTCATGGCTAATTGTGGACAATCCACAAAATATTGTGAATAAAAACAAGAATGAAAGTTGTTTATGAAGCAGAAGGTTTCAAGAACATGTGTCGTGTAGTTTTGTGTTAATCCGTCTTATTTCCGCTGAGAACATACAAGCCGATTACGTAAAAAAAAAACACCCTCCGCCACTACCGACTCGCGGTGGCTCGACGGAGTTTGCATTTCGCGACTCGGGTTGGTCTCTTCTAAACACTCGTCCGTCGAAGTTTCTCATTTGATCAAGTTGAAACTTTACTACTCATTAGAGGAAAGATTGCTCTTTCGTTCGGTGTATGTTTGAACTTCCGGTGAAAATCGAAAGACGAGTTATGGATGAAAGTTCGAACGTCATCGGACATTTTGTTAAAATTTGCTCACTCCCGCTTTTTTGATCAATTTCGTATAGACACCCTCGGATTCTACAAGATTTCCCCCTTCCAGCGCTATATTCGATGTTAATGTACGATGAATCTACTTTTTGTCTAGCGCCCGGATTGTGCGCTTGAAAGGAGAAAACAGGCGGAAATTTTCCACCTGTTTGTGTGTACATCGGACCGCAATGGCGTTGTGTAGACGCGTGCTCGATTACCACATTCAGCGTGCGTTAATCGTTGAAGCACCAGACAATTTGGGACAAAAGTATCATCATTTTAAGGAGTACTTGTTTGAACATTTTCTGCATTTGTCAGTTTTTGAATCAATCTGCTGTAAAAATAATAAAAAGAATGAGATTTTTTTACAACGGGTGTATTGTGCGGGAGTTTGGTCATGTGCCATACACTTTTCTCTTTAAAATTGTCATGTATCACAGTACGCTAGGTCATGGAAAATGTTGTTGAAGGTCATGGAAAGTCATGGAAAAGTCATGGAATTTTGTATCTAAAAACCTGTACGAACCCTGTGTGTGTGTGTCTGTGCACTCACACACATTTCTGCCTAGCTTACCTGCTTCTGGATCACAAGCTCAGGCCTGCATGTCAAGCCAGTGTTCGTGTTGCAGATGTGCAGGGCAGCGAGCTGGTGGTGGTGGTACACCCTGTGGACTTGAAGAAAGAGCAGGTGGACCTGTCCACCAGCCTCAATGCCCTCTGTGTGTCGGAGGGCTATGCTGTCCGCATCGGGGACTGGTAAGAAACTTAACTCCATGCTTGCTCTTAACCCTTATCGTGGTAAGCACGGCATTTGCCGCGCTCGCCTTCGTGGTCCGCCAGTGGTAAGCGCGGCATATGTCGTTTCTGACACCACGTGCGTTCTGGCTCTCTCCAAGTAGAAGCCTATCATATAGCTCTACGTTTACTGATGCCAGTTCATGCAGAAGAGGCTTCTCTACAGTCTACAGCTTGGCCAATCAACAATCAGGGCGGTTCTATGCGCGTTATAGTAGAAATTATGGTCTACATCCTGTACGAATCGAAATGGACGCTCGAGGCAACATGTCGCGATCGCAAAATCTGTTCGAAGATTTTAATCCTTCAGCTGCCGAAGATGAAGATGATGAGTAAACTTTGGATGAAATAATCAGGCAAGCTATAATTAGTTCTAGAATGCCGATCTCAAGCTGCGAGTGATCGAGAGGTAGGAGAAGATGATAGGGAGGGGTGGATGCGAACAGCTGATGAGCGGCTAATCGTGCCGTTCACGAGATCGACTGACGCTGAGCCAATTGACTTTTTCAATCTATTCCTGGACGATACAGTTTTTAATTTGCTTATGGAGCAAACAAACATGTATGCTGAGAGGAAACTGGAAAGCAACGAGCCGTTTCCTCATTCGCGATTGTTACACTGGTCGCCTGTCAGCTGTGACGAAATGAAAACATTCCTTGCTCTTGTGATTCTCATGGGCATCGTTGTGAAATCGTTCATCTCAGCATATTGGAGCACAGATGGAGTCGATATAGCAATTTTCTTGATGCTTTTGTAGTATTGCTGGTGTGAGGTAAGTTTTTGAAAATGTTTGTGTAGTGTGTAATGCCTTCTTGTGTCTCAATGACAAAAATCAGTAGAATTTTTCAGTTTTATTACAGACAAATGATCAAATCATGAATGTAGGAGACAAACTTTACTGCAGACTGTTTTCATGGTGAATTATCTAAATAATAGGGTAACATAGAGCGTCCTTCAGGAATTCCGGTTCAGAATAATCTTCTATCGTAATGAGGCATTCTTGCATTCTACGTCACACCTTGTGCTGTCACGTGACATCCGGTGTCTGCGATATGGTAATTCACAAGTTTCGCCGGAACGTATTCCTTCAAAACGGACGTTTTGCAAGACTCCTGTTTGGTGAGTATTTTTGCATTCTTCCCTTGTCCTAACGTTACTGTAATCACAAGAAAATGATACCATGTCGTTTCAACTGCTGATTTGTAAAATTAAATGGCTTGACTGACAAACAGTAAACATTTCAGGCGTAGTTTAGTCGACCAACTGCTTCGACTACGGCGACCCAAAAGATGTCTCACTTCACGTTTTAAATTGCTCGATTTTCCTTACTAGTTAATCAAAACATCAAGTTATGCGATGCTTGCCTTATTTTATGGGTAAATGGAAAGTCTGATGCTAAATGTATGGTTATTTAATCGTCAGACGGCTATTTTGTGAAATGTGACCCAATTCGATTCCATACATCGTGATCGTGATGCGTGATGCGCGCGCACCCTCATTACATATCAGATTATTCTGAACCGGAATTCCTGAAGGACGCTCTATGATTCCCTATTGATGCTATTCAGTTTCTACATTTGCAATAATTTGAGGAATATTGCTTAAGATGAAAGGGAGTATAGGTAATCAGAATTACTTCATTTTGCCTCTCTAATGCCTGGATCATCGAATTTGCATTGTAATTTAAAGAGTGCATTTTGGTAAAAGAAAATAATACATTAGTATGCACAGATGATTAAAGCAAACATCCAGTAGGGTTTATAGGGTATTTACCCACTATTGCATAGTGATTTACCTGTTTTATTTCTCAAGAAGTGAAAAACACACAAATGTTTACCATTTAAAATTTGACCTAAAAAAATCAGGATTTGAATAAAGACCATGAAATGCACACCAAAATATTGTTCATTCAATTTCAAGCATTTTGTGTTTTTGACTCACATGCGAAGCAAAAGTGAGTCTATGTACTCACCCGTTTCGGGCGTCCGGGCGTCAGAAAACTTTAACGTTGGATTTTTCTCGGAGACTATTAAGTCTATCAATACCAAATGTGGCTTGATGGTGTATGATGACAAGGCCTCAAAAAACATACATAGTGACTTGTCCTTGCTTCAAGGTCAAGGTCGCAGTGGCCATAAATGTTGTCTAAAAAACAGTCATTGTTCACATTTTCTCAATTTTCTCTGAAGTTTTTGAGATTGGATACCTGACCTTTATATGGTATATAGGGCAAAGTAAGCCCTATCTTTTAATACCAGTTTGGTTGACCTTGCTTCAAGGTCAAGGTCACAGGAGCTCTTCAAAGTTGGATTGTATACATATTTTGAAGTGACCTTGACCCTGAACTATATAAGATAACTGTTTCAAACGTTATAATTATGTGGGGCACATGTTATACTTTCATCATGAGACACATTTGGTCACATATCATCAAGGTCAAGGTCACTTTGACCCTTATGAAATGTGACCAAAATGGGGTAGTGACCCACAAAAAAGTGACCATATCTCATGGTAGAAAGTGCCAATAAGCACCATTGTGCTTCCTATGTCTTGAATTAACAGCTTTGTGTTGCATGACCTTGGATGACCTTGACCTTGGGTCTAGGTCACATGTATTTTGGTAGGAAAAATGTGTAAATCATTTCTTAGTGTATGATGTCATTGGTAGGTTAAGTTGTTTGACCTTGACCTTGAAGGTCATCTGAAGGTCAAGGTCATAAAAAGGTCAAGGTCAAGCATGTGAGTCGTATGGGCTTTGCCCTTCTTGTTACTTTATGTGTCTATCTGTAACAGTTCATCAGCAATCTCAAAGTTAATGGAAGGTGTGCGTGTTGCTCAATTTGCTCGTGTTTTAGCACCACTGGCAGCCCATAACGTCACCGTTTTAGCACCACTGTAAGGGTTAATTGGACAGTGAGGCAGTTTCAGCAGTGGTCTGTAGAGGGACTGGAAGGAGCTGTCACCCATGGCAAGCTTGCTGTTACACTGAGGAACTGTTGTGAAGGAGGTCCTGTTCTTAAGCTTCCGGTATGCGAAAAATGCAAGCAAGCACCACCACTTCACTTTCATGGCTAATTGTGGACAATCCACATAATATTGCCAATAACGACAAGAAGGAAAGTTGTTTATAAAGGTTTCAAGAATGTGGGTGTAATTTGGTGTTAATCTGCCTGATTTCCGCCGAGAAAATACAAGCTGATTACGTAAAAGCACCCTTCGCCGCTACCGACACGCGATGGCACGGCAGAGTTTTGCATTTCACAACTCGGGTTGGTCTCTTCAAAACACTCGTCCGTCGAAGTTTCTCATTGGATCAAGTTGAAACTTTACAACCAATCAGAGAAAAGATTGCTCTTTCTTTCGGTATGCGTGCTAACTTCCGGTCAAAATTGAAAGGCGAGTTATGGAGGAAAGTTCGAATGACATCGGACATTTTTGTAAAATTTGCTCACTCCCGCTTTTCCGATCATTTCGAACAGACACCCTCGGATTCTACAAGATTTTCTCTTTCCAACGCTATATTGGATGTTAATGTATGATGAATCAAGCGCCCGGATTGTGCGCTTGATAGGAGAAAACGGACGGAAATTTTCCACATGTCTGTGTGTACATTGGACGCAATGGCGATGTGTAGACGCGTGCGTGATTTCCACATTCAGCAAGCTTTCATGCTTGTTTTATCAGCTAAACTTCTGCAACTTCGCAAGTATCAAGTCCAAGGATAAAAACAGCGATTTCTAGGAGTTTTTCATCCCAATCAAAGCCTGCTCATTTATCCTTACACCCCTCGCGTGGTCTTTTTTTAGCACTGCCAAGCGATTCTCGTGAACTTTAAGTAGTCCTTGAGGGAGCATGGGTGTCGACTGTCCAAATAAGCCTACAATCATGCTGAGCGCTGTGATTTGTAGGCTGCATGTATTGTAGGCCTATTGGGGATTTTTTAATTATTATTTTATTTTAATTTTATTTATTTTTTTTGGGGGGGGTGTGTGTCAGGAATTCCACGCATTTCACGTCGCTGAAAACAATATTAGAATCAAATGTGCATGTATCTTGATGAGTTAAAAAAAATATTTAAAAATTTACTTTTTGGGGGAAGGATGGGGTCACTCAATGAAGCACAATGATGACAATTATGCATAATATTGGTAGAATTTCTGATGTTTTATGCATAGATACCTGAAATAAAATTCATTGTTTCATGCAAAAAAAAAACAAACATGAAAATTATGTAATCTTATGCAAATTAGCTGATGAAAATCACATCAAAAGCACTTTTTGATGACACCAGTGAATCCAGCATGTGTTTCTTAGTAAACTAGAGAAGTTTCTTTAGGATATTTCTATTGATGGCAGAATTATGCTGAAATAGGTATAATTTCAGTGATCAGGCTGGTGCCATCCCAAATCTAGGCGTCTTCATAAATCCCACTAAATATTTTTGACCTTTGAATTACCATAACTTCGGTTCTAATTAACCGATTTCCAAAATTCAAATTGCATTGTGATAAGATCAATGAGTACTATCATCATAACTTGAAGTTATAATCATTTGGTACATTTGAAAAAAAGGTCTGGCATTGCTGCTTAAGCATAAGGAGCACCCTGTGGGATGGGGGTAAGAACAGACTCACTGTATCTCCTTATGTGATGTTTATATAGGGAAATTGAAACTTATCTTACCCTAGCTAGCCCCAATGATTTTGTGTTCAGTGGCTGTACTTACATAGCCTACCGAGGCTGAGAGGATGTAAAGCTCCATTCACTCATTGATTTTGATTTTTCTTTGGCATAAGAAGTTTGGGTCAGAAAACTGGGAACACTGGCATAGAAGTACCATATTTAGCTCGATTTTCCTCTTGCAACTTTTCCCACAGTTAGTTTCTTTAGTTTGACCATATGCATTTTTCAACCTATGTCAAACTGCTGGTCCTCCAGCAAAACTACAGAGGAAGTTATTGTCAGAAAGCTTGAAACTGGGGGTGCCATGATAGCTGCAGCTTTCTGTCTAGTGCAGCTTTCTGTCATGCAGCTTTCTGTCTAGAGCAGCTCTCTGTCTAGAGTAGCTCTCTGTCTAGCGCAGCTCTGTCTAGAGCAGCTCTCTGTCTAGCGCAGCTCTGTCTTGCGCAGCTCTCTGTCTAGGGCAGCTCTCTGCTAGCGCAGCTCTCTGTCTAATGCAGCTCTCTGTCTACCGCAGCTCTGTCTAGCGCAGCTCTCTGTCTTGCGCAGCTCTCTGTCTAGCGCGGCTCTCTTTCTAGGGCAGCTCTCTGTCTAGCGCAGTTCTGTCTAGCGCAGCTCTGTCTTGCGCAGCTCTCTGTCTAGGGCAGCTCTCTTTCTAGGGCAGCTCTCTGTCTAGCGCAGCTCTGTCTTGCGCAGCTCTCTGTCTAGGGCAGCTCTCCGTCTAGCGCAGCTTTTTCTAGGGCAGCTCTCTGTCTAGCGCAGCTCTCTGTCTAGCGAAGCTCTCTGTCTAGGGCAGCTCTCTGTCTAGCGCAGCTCTCTGTCCAGCGCAGCTGTCTGTCTAGAGCAACTTTTTCCATAGTTTGAATACTTGAGTCATAGTCATGTTTACTTTTCAGCCTTAAATGAAGCCAAAGAAATCTTGCCCAGATTGCTGACATGAGTGTACATAGATGGGGAAATACACTTTGTGGCTCATAGTTTTTTCTTGCATAGAGTAGGCAGATAGAAACTTCAGTTCCTGGTTATTACAGGGAGTTGAAACTGTTTGTGTTGGATGCAGAGTTGTTGCATCAACCCTCTGATATTGCAGGTCTGAAGTTGCAGCAACTCAGATGCAGAGTGAGGACTGTGACCTGGTGAGCAATGGTGTCACTTTCTTGCTCTGTGTGTGTCTGTGTGTGTGTGTGTGTGTGTGTGTGTCCGTGTGTGTGTCTGTGTGCATGTCTGTGTCCGTGTGTGTGTGTGTGTGTGCATGTGTGTGTGTGTGTGCGTCCATGTGTTTGTGTCTGTGTGTGTGTGTCCGTGTGTGTGTGTGTGACCGTGTGTGTCTGTGTCCATGTGTGTGTCTGTCTGTCCGTGCGTGTGTGTCTGTGTCCGTGTGTGTGTCCCCCTTTGTGCGTGCGTGTGTGTCCGTGTCCGTGTGTGTGTGTGTGTGCGTGCATGTGTGTGTATCTGTGTCTGTGTGTCTGTGTCTGTGTGTGTGTATCTGTGTCTGTGTGTGTATCTGTGTGTGTGTGTATGTCTGTGTGCATGTGTTTGTGTGTGTGTGTGTGTGTGTCCCTGCATGCGTGCATGTGTGTGTGCATGCGTGCGTGTGTGTTCTTGTGTGTGCATGTGTGTGTGTGTGCGTGCGTGTGTCTGTGTGTGTGTATCTGTGTCTCTGTGCATGTGTGTGTATGTCTGTGTGTGTGTGTTTGTATGTGTGTTTACATGTGTGTACATGTGTGTGTGTCTCTGTGTTTGTGCATGTGTATCTGTGTGTGTGTGCATCTGTGCGTGTGTGTTTGTGTGTGTGTGTGTGTGTGTGTGTTAAAGTGTGTGTGCCTGTGTGTGGATGCGTGTGTGTGTGTGTGTGTGCCTGTGTGTGTGCGCATCTGTGTGTGTGGGTGCATAAGCACAAGAGAATATTTTGTCAAGTGCCTGAGTGGTTTGGAGAGTAATAGTGCATACAAAAAGTTCCTACACTCTTCTCCTATGGTGGATTCATCCATGAAATCATGTCTTTAATTCTAAAAAGGTGCCTTAGAATTTTTTATAATCCCTTGGGGGCAAGAGACAAGTGCTAGTTTAGTGTCTTCAAATCTAGCTACAAACAGAGCTGACTAAGGCTGCCCTAGCCAAGCTGCAAAGGAAATGCCTCGCTGATGGCAGCACTGATGCTCAGCACTGTAGATGTTTCATAGTTCCCGTTAGACCTCTCCAAACATTTGGTTTTTGACTCACATGCGAAGCAAAAGTGAGTCTATGTACTGAGCCGTGTCGTCCGTCCGTCCGGGCGTCCGTCCGGGCGTCCGTAAAAAACTTAAACGTTGGATTTTTCTCGGAGACTATTAAGTCTATCAACACCAAATGTGGCATGATGGTGTATGATGACAAGGCCTCAAAAAACATACATAGTGACTTGACCTTGCTTCAAGGTCAAGGTCACAGGAGCCATAAATGTGGTCTCAAAAACAGTCATTTTTCACATTTTCCCAATTTTCTCCCACGTTATTGAGAATGGCGACCTTAGCTACAAGTGGTATATAGGTCAAAGCAAGCCCTATCTTTTGATACCAGTTTGGTTGACCTTGCTTCAAGGTCAAGGTCACAGGAGCTCTTCAAAGTTGGATTGTATACATATTTTGAAGTGACCTTGACCCTGAACTATGGAAGATAACTGTTTCAAACTTAATAATTATGTGGGGCACATGTTATACTTTCATCATGAGACACATTTGTTCACATGTCATCAAGGTCAAGGTCACTTTGACCCTTATGAAATGTGACCAAAATGGGGTAGTGAACCACTAAAAGTGACCATATCTCATGGTAGAAAGTGCCAATAAGCACCATTGTGCTTCCTATGTCTTGAATTAACAGCTTTGTGTTGCATGACCTTGGATGACCTTGACCTTGGGTCAAGGTCACATGTATTTTGGTAGGAAAAATGTGTAAAGCATTTCTTTGTGTATGATGTCATTGGTAGGTTTAGTTGTTTGACCTTGACCTTGAAGGTCACCTGAAGGTCAAGGTCAAATAAAGGTCAAGGTCAAGCATGTGAGTCGTATGGGCTTTGCCCTTCTTGTTCCTCATGGTTTTTATATGACCATAATTATCCCCTAAAAAGCCATTTGCCACTAGGGTTTGCCAGTGCTGGGACAGACTTGCACCTGTCTGTCTTCCCTGAGCCTCCCCTCCCACCCCCAACCCTCTCACTGTACATGTAGATGCTTTCACAAGAAGACTGTTTTTTTAATCATTCTGGGGTTAACTTTAGAGCGCCGCCGGCGCATTGATGCGCCACAGCGTACATTCCCCAGACGTCCGCCGGCGCATGAGTGCGCCGAGCGATAGTGACGTGCTTTGTTTACTTGCCTAACGCTGCCATCAAGTCATGCTGTTCTAAAAATATCACAGTCATGTGCAGGGATCACGTGGCAACAAGATCCGCCATTTTGGCGATTGAGATAACGTGGGGGAATTTTTTCACGAAGTTGCGTCTTTCTCGTTTGTGAACGTAACTTTTTTCTTTGCCAGTATGGCGACTGACAAAGAAGTTGAAGCGCTTGTGGTGTTACATTTCGATTCTGACTCTCAGAATATGAATTCGAAGGCTTTACTGACATTGATGTGATGGGAGATGGAGGGATAGAGAGGCAAGCACGTGCTTCGACGGTGTGTTGTGTCTAAGATCGAGAGGAGCGAGAGCTTGATTCAGATGAAAATGACTCGGCTGACTTCTCTAGCGAAAGTAATTGTAAAATTTTTTGTTTTGTTTTACCCTAAAACATTTTCAGATGTATTTCCAAGTAATCAAAAGCTGTTGTATTCTTGAATAAATAGAGCAGTGTAGGAAAACGCAGTGCTTCGACCGATGTCAGTTGTGGTCTGTAGATCGAGACTGAGAGGAGCGGAAGCTTGATTCAGATGAAAATGACTCGGCTGACTTCCATACTGTAAGTAATTGTAGGATGTTTTGTTTTGTTTTAGTTTTACCCTAAAACATTTTCAGATGTATCTCCATTACTTGGAGACTCTATCTATGCACTTTTGCGTTTTCATCAAAAGCTGTTGTATTCTTGAATACACAGACCTGCCAACCCACCATCATGCCAAAGAGTAGCATCCAGAGCTATTTGGAGTAGCATTGAAGAAATAGGCGTAGCCGAGGTTTGGGGGGGGGGGGGGGGGGGGGGGGGGATAAGGCTGTGAAGGCGGCACGATAAGCTGAACCGGCGGCATGAAGGGGGGGGGGGGGGGTGTTCTCCATCACGGTCAAAAGTTCAAGCACGCGGGAAAAGCGTAGTTTTTACGGACGAGCGTAGCAGCGTAGCAAGCATGTCGAAAGCGTAGCATGCTACGCCTAAAGCGTAGCACTTGTCAGGTCTGAATACATAGAGCAGTGTAAGAAAACACAGTGAATTTGTTTGTTTTTTGTTGTTGTCTGTGTTCCAATATTTTTTTGCAGCTAAAAAAAACACATTCTATGGCATTTCATTAATTGCGCCATGTAGGCCATCCATTTTTCTACTCGCCCTCCCAAAATCTACTTCAAAGCTTGAATAGGTAATAAATGATGATTTTTAAAGTAAACATGGTGTTGAATTTGACCACACATAATAAAATGTGTGGCTCTGGGGTAAAGCAATGACGAAAATTGGCGGCGCTCGAAAGGTTAAAGTAGCAAGAAACATTCTGGAAAAGAGAGATCTGAAATCTGTTCTGTCAGTTTCAGTTTTTGTTAAGATGTGCACAAATGTCCCTTTAAGCTAGAATAAATCATGTGATTGGTAGCTGTAATCTCCTCTCTTGCAAATAATATGCTATGTTTTGTGAGCTGAATATCCTTGCTTCATTCAGTGTTAATAAATGTACATACAACCATCAATAGAGATGTGCAAGACTTTTCCACATCCCCACCACTCCCTCCCTGCTGCAAATGTCAGACTGCCTGCCTCTGTCTGCTTGACAGCCTTCAGCACCACTGGTCCTAGGGAAAATGGCCAAGCCTGCCCCTACCTCCAACAGGGCACGCCGGCCCCGTAATGTGCGCAAGGGCCGTATGGCTGCAAGGCTGGATCAGAAACTTGCCATCAACTTCCAGCAGCAGCTTCAGGGATTCGAGGAACCTGAGCAGACGAAGCTGTCGCCTGATGTCAATATTGAAGTGATCGTCAGCAGTTTTATGGCGCCAGACAATTTCCACCTGCAGGTTGCCACGGCTGGCCCGGACGGCCTGGATGGGTGAGTGCCATCAAAGCTTGAATAGTTGATGCCAGGATGGTTGCCATCCCAGTAGCTGCAAGTAGGCTTTGCTTTTCATGAGTGGAATTGGGATGGTCATAGTTCGTGTTCCACATTTGTTTGTTGTTTTCAAGAATAGTCTCCTCTTGCTCTTGTGACTAACCCCAGGAATCTTTGTGACTGAGAAATTTTGGCCAATTTCACCAGACTGATTCATGTGTGCTTTGTGAATTTCATTTTCCCAACCACCCAAAAAGTATGACACATAGGTATGCATGCTTGTCTTTCATTGGGTCTGGGAAGAAATGTGCATTGTCTGAACCTCCATGGAGTGCCCACTGCATAAGCCACCCCCTATGGGTTGGGGGGAAATAGTAGACCCACAGCATCTCCTCACGGGATGCATAAGAGGCGCACAACTATGGAAATCAAAGCTAATGGCTTTACATAGCCTCTAAAGGCTGACAGGCTGTAAATCTCCATTCATCATCTACTTGTGTCAGGCTTGCTGTCCAGTGTGCAGACCTGGGTACCCGTATGTATTTTGCGTATTAATACGTGAGAAAAAATGGAATACGAAAATTACGCATCCCTCTGAAAAAATGCGCTGAAAAACATGCAGCTTTTGCTTATTCGTAAATGCAGACCTGCCAAATGCTACGCCTTAGGCATAGCATGCTACGCTTTCGACATGCTTGCTACGCTGCTATGCTTGTCCATAAAAACTACGCTTTTCCCGCGTGCTTGAACTTTTGACCGCTATGGAGAATCTCATCTCCCCCCCCCCCCCCCCCCCCCGCTTTCACGCCGCCAGTGCAGCTTATCGCGCCGCCTCCACAGCCTTATCTCTCTTCCCCCCCCCCCCCCCCCCCCCCCCCCGCTTTCACGCCACTGGGTCAGCTTATCACGCCAACCTCACAGCTTTATCTCTCCCCACCCCCGCTACGCCTATTCCTTCAATGCTACTCCAAATAGCTCTGGATGCTACTCTTTGGCATGATGGTGGGTTGGCAGGTCTGTAAATGTGCAATTTCGCGCGATACAAGTCCACGCCTGGCAAGCTTGGCCTGTATCCAGAACAGCGATTTATCTTTTTAACACTCGATTTATCCCCTAGCCCCGGGTTATCTGGATCGGTGAGATAAGGTACGCTCGTCAGAGGATCCTAGGTTGCGCTTTGCTATATATACTGGTTTCCAGCCAAGGGAGAGCGGAACAGACAGTTGGAATCGTCTGAGTTTACTTTAGAGATAAATCGGGGTTAAAATAACACGCCGTTCTGGATACGGGCCCTGTTTCCGTTAAAGTTTGAGTGGCACACACAGTCTGCGTCTGTGCGAGAACGCTCACGGTCACCATGAGTAGAGTAGAGTAGATTCTTCGGCTTGCTTAGGCGTCCAGGGCCTGTCGCTGATTCTCGTGGCTCTCTGGCTGAATTTTCATTGTTCTTATGGATACTGGTCTTTTGACCAGGCTTAGTCTAGACCTAGTCTCTCTCTCTCTCTCTCTCTCTCTCTCTCTCTCTCTCTCTCTCTCTCTCTCTCTCTCTCTCTCTCTCTGTCTCTCCTTTCTCTCTCTCTCCTCTCTCTCTGTCTCTCCTCTCTCTCTGTCTCTCTGTCTGTCTTTCCCTCTCTCTCACTCTCACTCTCTCTCTCTTTCTCTCTCACCTTCCCTCTATGTGTGTGTGTGTGCATGTTTGTGCGTGTGTGTGTGTATGTGTGTGTGTGTGTATTGGTTGTTTTATCCAACATGCACTGTACTGAAAATCATAGGCTTGATTACTTCAAGTTCCTGGAGAATATATGGTAAGCAAATATTTTTGGAAGAGGTTCCGTAGCCGTGCTGTACGGCTACCGAAATTATTTTGTAGGTAGCCGTACGGCCTCGTACGGTTACCCAGGTGCATGTTTGGATATATCAATAACATAACTCCATCCCACGTTTGACTCTCAACGGGTGGTCCCTACGCCCTCTCCAGGGCCCAACGCTGATGTGACAAAAAGTAACACGTCCGGGTTTAGGTGAAACAATGCCTTCTGTGTCCTTACCTCATCCAGGTCGCGAGATGAATGCGGAGAGTGACTGCTGGTTCCACAGGCCTAGGGCCAGTGACCACCGCACTTTTCGCAGTGTGATTGCTCCACATTGTTCGTGTTTATTTATTCGGTTATCTGCAGCACGACGGCTGCCCTGTGCTCCCAGAACTCTTTGACAGAACCCTTTCTAGCGTTCCTTTTGCCTTTCGACTGCTGCTCAAACTTTTGATTGTATGCGTTTCGGTAGCATCACCGTTTCTTCAGAGAAGATTAATTTGCGCAGTTGAATTGTGATTTTGATTGTTTAGCCGCTTGGATACGTTTGAATACTGTGTGTGTGATGCTCTAGTTGCGAACATAAACAGTGTAACAGTAACTACGGTGAAACTCCCCGGACAAGCAAAGTCAGTCAGGCGGGGTGGCGGGTGCGGCCTAGGCTGAGCGCTATCGACCATTATAAGGCAGATCAAGTGTGTGTGTGCTCAAGGGGGAGTTAACTCTTCACTTGCATTGCCTCTTTGTATGCAAACCAAAAGCGGCATTGTTGAAATTGTCGGTCAGCGCAAAAAATACGCACAGTTTTAAAAAAAAATACGCATATCTGAACCTGTGAGTACGCAGAGGCAAAATTTGGGGTGCCCAGGTCTGAGTGTGGGTGAAGAGAGCTGGTCCATCTTGCAGGCTGATGAAGGACCTGCAGGCTGCCTGTGCCAAGGGAATGGGGCCAGCAGATGGGGAGAAGTGGCAGAAGGAAGACTTCTGCGCTGCAGAGGTGGACGGAATGTGGTACCGCTGCTGCATCACAGCTGTCACAGAAGAGGGGCTGTATGAGGTGAGTTGCCATCAACAGCAGTCAAAGCCATGTTGAATGAATGATTTGGTGCCAAACCTTTGGATGAGTCCTGGGAAGTTACGAAGGTGTATGGTCATGAGGGTATGTACATGTAGTGAGAAATTGTGGCAGATAATTTTGCAGCTGAGATTGATGCCGTGTGACAGTGTGTACTTCATTTCAATTCCTTCTTGTTATGTCCTGTAGCCCTACACTCCACCTTTCCCACCATTCCCATGCTGCTCCTTGCTGGCCCTTTGAAGGTGTGGGCTAGCCCCTCAACTAGCCCCCCAGACCATTGTGTGACTGTCAAATTCGGAACAGAGTCAGAGGAAAATATGAGAGGGAGCTACTGGAGAGATAGCCGACAGCTTGGTAGTAGTGAGAATGACAGCAAAGAGTCAGAGGAAAATATGAGAGGGAGCTACTGGAGAGATAGCCGACAGCTTGGTAGTAGTGAGAATGACAGCAAAGAGTCAGAGGAAAATATGAGAGGGAGCTACTGGAGAGATAGCCGACAGCTTGGTAGTAGTGAGAATGACAGCAAAGAGTCAGAGGAAAATATGAGAGGGAGCTACTGGAGAGATAGCCGACAGCTTGGTAGTAGTGAGAATGACAGCAAAGAGTCAGAGGAAAATATGAGAGGGAGCTACTGGAGAGATAGCCGACAGCTTGGTAGTAGTGAGAATGACAGCAAAGGCCAGAGAGAGGCAGCTTGAGACAAATGTTGACATACCAATCCATGCCATGAGTGCCATGCTTGATTGCAGGTACGCCTTGTGGACTACGGAGGACAGAGATCTGTCACAGAGGATGCCCTTTGCCCTCTGAACCCTGACCTCACCAAGCACCGACGCTTTGCCTTCCCCTGCAGCCTGTCAGGCATCACAGCCCCCGCACGCCTTCCCTCGGGCGACTGGCCCTCCACATCCAGAGATAGATTTCTTGCTATTATTGAAAAGAAACGCCTCTACATCAAGAGTGAGGTGAGTGGATGGAGTGTCTCTCTGAGTGGGGTTTGGGCAGTGTGTGAGGTGAGTCAATGTGTGTTTGTGAGTTGGTGTGTGCCTGTATCCATGTGTGTGTGTGCGTGTGCCACTGTGTGTGTGTATGTAGGTGTGTGTGATTATGGGCCTGCCTACCTGTTTGTCTCCATTTTATCTGTTTTTGTCTTTCAGTGTGTCTCTCTGCATGCTTTCCTTGTATTTATGTGACTCCTACCAAGGAGCGAAACGGTCACTGAGCCCTGTACAGTGGCAACCGGGGGTGAAATTCCCCCGAAAGAGTTTCCTTAAATAAAAATATGACACAATTAAGGCTTTATTATTATTATCATTATTATTATTATTATTATTATTATTTCCATGTATCTAAATTATGTGTCCCTGATTGGCAGTATGTTTCAGTTTGTGTGGGTGTTTGGATACGTGTGTGTGTGTGTGTGTGCGTGCATGCGTGTGTATGTATGTGTGTGTGTGCAGAGTCCTGCATTTGGACATATTCATTATGTAACAATGTTAATTTTAAAATTATTATTCATTTTGTTCATGTTGTTCATTTTGCACTTGTGCATTAATTACCCTGAAATAAAACTCATGTGAGCAGTTGAAGTCCAGTGAACAGGAACACTGACAAACTGCAGATTGCATGCAGCATAGATATACACAAGCCATGCATGCTCTAGTTGTCAAAACCTACACAGGTCTGGCCATGTCAATGCCTCATGCAGCATAGATATAGACAAGCCATGTCAATGCCTCATGCAGCATAGATATAGACAAGCCATGCATGCTCTAGTTGTCAAAACCTACACAGGTCTGGCCATGTCAATGCCTCATGCAGCATAGATATAGACAAGCCATGCATGCTCTAGTTGTCAAAACCTACACAGGTCTGGCCATGTAATGCCTCATGCAGCATAGATATAGACAAGCCATGCATGCTCTAGTTGTCAAAACCTACACAGGTCTGGCTGTGTCAATGCATCATGCAGCATAGATATAGACAAGCCATGCATGCTGTAGTTGTCGAAACCTACACAGGTCTGGCCTTGTCAATGCATCATGCAGCATAGATATAGACAAGCCATGCATGCTCTAGTTGTCAAAACCTACACAGGTCTGGCCATGTCAATGCCTCATGCAGCATAGATATAGACAAGCCATGCATGCTCTAGTTGTCGAAACCTACACAGGTCTGGCCTTGTCAATGCCTCGTGCAGCATAGATATAGACAAGCCATGCATGCTCTAGTTGTCAAAACCTACACAGGTCTGGCCATGTCAATGCCTCATGCAGCATAGATATAGACAAGCCATGCATGCGCTAGTTGTCAAAACCTACACAGGTCTGGCCATGGCAATGCCTCATGCAGCATAGATATAGACAAGCCATGCATGCTCTAGTTGTCAAAACCTACACAGGTCTGGCCGTGTCAATGCCTCATGCAGCATAGATATAGACAAGCCATGCATGCTGTAGTTGTCGAAACCTACACAGGTCTGGCCTTGTCAATGCATCATGCAGCATAGATATAGACAAGCCATGCATGCTCTAGTTGTCAAAACCTACACAGGTCTGGCCGTGTCAATGCCTCATGCAGCATAGATATAGACAAGCCATGCATGCTCTAGTTGTCAAAACCTACACAGGTCTGGCCTTGTCAATGCCTCATGCAGCATAGATATAGACAAGCCATGCATGCTCTAGTTGTCAAAACCTACACAGGTCTGGCCTTGTCAATGCCTCATGCAGCATAGATATAGACAAGCCATGCATGCTCTAGTTGTCAAAACCTACACAGGTCTGGCCGTGTCAATGCCTCATGCAGCATAGATATAGACAAGCCATGCATGCTCTAGTTGTCAAAACCTACACAGGTCTGGCCTTGTCAATGCATCATGCAGCATAGATATAGACAAGCCATGCATGCTCTAGTTGTCAAAACCTACACAGGTCTGGCCATGTCAATGCCTCATGCAGCATAGATATAGACAAGCCATGCATGCTCTAGTTGTCAAAACCTACACAGGTCTGGCTGTGTCAATGCCTCATGCAGCATAGATATAGACAAGCCATGCATGCTCTAGTTGTCAAAACCTACACAGGTCTGGCTGTGTCAATGCCTCATGCAGCATAGATATAGACAAGCCATGCATGCTCTAGTTGTCAAAACCTACACAGGTCTGGCTGAGTCAATGCCTCATGCAGCATAGATATAGACAAGCCATGCATGCTCTAGTTGTCAAAACCTACACAGGTCTGGCCGTGTCAATGCCTCATGCAGCATAGATATAGACAAGCCATGCATGCTCTAGTTGTCAAAACCTACACAGGTCTGGCCGTGTCAATGCCTCATGCAGCATAGATATAGACAAGCCATGCATGCTCTAGTTGTCAAAACCTACACAGGTCTGGCCGTGTCAATGCCTCATGCAGCATAGATATAGACAAGCCATGCATGCTCTAGTTGTCAAAACCTACACAGGTCTGGCCATGTCAATGCCTCATGCAGCATAGATATAGACAAGCCATGCATGCTCTAGTTGTCAAAACCTACACAGGTCTGGCCATGTCAATGCCTCATGCAGCATAGATATAGACAAGCCATGCATGCTCTAGTTGTCAAAACCTACACAGGTCTGGCCGTGTCAATGCCTCATGCAGCATAGATATAGACAAGCCATGCATGCTCTAGTTGTCAAAACCTACACAGGTCTGGCCGTGTCAATGCCTCATGCAGCATAGATATAGACAAGCCATGCATGCTCTAGTTGTCGAAACCTACACAGGTCTGGCCGTGTCAATGCCTCATGCAGCATAGATATAGACAAGCCATGCATGCTCTAGTTGTCAAAACCTACACAGGTCTGGCCGTGTCAATGCCTCATGCAGCATAGATATAGACAAGCCATGCATGCTCTAGTTGTCAAAACCTACACAGGTCTGGCCATGTCAATGCCTCATGCAGCATAGATATAGACAAGCCATGCATGCTCTAGTTGTCAAAACCTACACAGGTCTGGCCGTGTCAATGCCTCATGCAGCATAGATATAGACAAGCCATGCATGCTCTAGTTGTCAAAACCTACACAGGTCTGGCCATGTCAATGCCTCATGCAGCATAGATATAGACAAGCCATGCATGCTCTAGTTGTCAAAACCTACACAGGTCTGGCCATGTCAATGCCTCATGCAGCATAGATATAGACAAGCCATGCATGCTCTAGTTGTCAAAACCTACACAGGTCTGGCCATGTCAATGCCTCATGCAGCATAGATATAGACAAGCCATGCATGCTCTAGTTGTCAAAACCTACACAGGTCTGGCCGTGTCAATGCCTCATGCAGCATAGATATAGACAAGCCATGCATGCTCTAGTTGTCAAAACCTACACAGGTCTGGCCATGTCAATGCCTCATGCAGCATAGATATAGACAAGCCATGCATGCTCTAGTTGTCAAAACCTACACAGGTCTGGCCGTGTCAATGCCTCATGCAGCATAGATATAGACAAGCCATGCATGCTCTAGTTGTCAAAACCTACACAGGTCTGGCCATGTCAATGCCTCATGCAGCATAGATATAGACAAGCCATGCATGCTCTAGTTGTCAAAACCTACACAGGTCTGGCCGTGTCAATGCCTCATGCAGCATAGATATAGACAAGCCATGCATGCTCTAGTTGTCAAAACCTACACAGGTCTGGCCATGTCAATGCCTCATGCAGCATAGATATAGACAAGCCATGCATGCTCTAGTTGTCAAAACCTACACAGGTCTGGCCGTGTCAATGCCTCATGCAGCATAGATATAGACAAGCCATGCATGCTCTAGTTGTCAAAACCTACACAGGTCTGGCCGTGTCAATGCCTCATGCAGCATAGATATAGACAAGCCATGCATGCTCTAGTTGTCAAAACCTACACAGGTCTGGCCGTGTCAATGCCTCATGCAGCATAGATATAGACAAGCCATGCATGCTCTAGTTGTCAAAACCTACACAGGTCTGGCCGTGTCAATGCATCATGCAGCATAGATATAGACAAGCCATGCATGCTCTAGTTGTCAAAACCTACACAGGTCTGGCCGTGTCAATGCCTCATGCAGCATAGATATAGACAAGCCATGCATGCTCTAGTTGTCAAAACCTACACAGGTCTGGCCGTGTCAATGCATCATGCAGCATAGATATAGACAAGCCATGCATGCTCTAGTTGTCAAAACCTACACAGGTCTGGCCGTGTCAAGGTGCATCATGGAGATTGCTCATGTGCAGTACGTATGTGCATCTTCCAGGTAGAAACAAAGGGTGAGGTTCATGATGTTTGATGATCTGCAGATGATGTGATGATGTTCCATGTGGATACTCTAATCCAGATATGGTCAAGAGTACAGAGGTGCTGAGTATTGGTGTGACACAAATATTTCAAAATAACATTTCTGATACAGTAATGATACACTCTTCATTTCCCATAAATATGATGCATCAGGTGATGTATAAACTGTACAGAAAAGAAAAACTGAATGTAATCTTTAGTTTAGTTGTATTTTAAGAAGACAGTTTGGAGTCTCATCTTAACTTGACACCACCACTCATTCAGAAAAAGAGCCACAAAAAATAAACTATTCAACACAAAAACTTTATTGCAGCTTCAACATCCAAGTATTAATTTTTGCTTCTAGGTCAAGAAGAAATTTAATAAAACCTTAGAGGTTAGCATTCGTCTTAACTCAACTTTACACATGTCACACTTTCTCTCACTGACAGCATTCAATCTTTCGCGCAAAACATGAAAAACATCAAAGTTGAAGAAGATTTATTGAGCATCAAACACATGTGCAGAAACATCGATCTTTTGTCAACAACATGAAACAAGTTTGGATTGTGTGAGTTGATGGTGTGAGGAGAAAGAGGCTGTTTTGAGGTAGGGTAGTGAAATCGGTGTACTCAGCACCTGCGTACTCTTGACCATATACAAGAAACTTTGTTAAAAGTTTCCAGCTTTCATCTCTCAGCAGTCTGCTATCATCGCAAATGTTAGACTAATGTCCCCTGACATTCTGTATGCTGTGCAGATGCATCAGAACAAACAAAAGCATGATACATGGGTATAATGAAGTTCAACACACTGCAAGGTTGTCGCTGGATGCTATCCATAAATGAAAAAGACTACAGATTGTTTGCTCCTTACAGAGGAAAGAAGGGGATGAGTGTGTGGCTGTGTGCTTTGAACCGATGTGAAAGGCTACATATTGTTTGCTCTTTGCAGAGGAAGAAACGGTACTGTTTGCTGGAAATGGGTTTGGAAGGAAGGTAACAGGCGGTTTGCTCTTTACAGAGGGTAGGGGAGAATGGAATACCGACTCTATGCTCTAAACAGGGTGAAGAGGAGGATGGACGTGTACAGCTGGTAGACTTGTTGGTGGAGGAGGAAATTCCAGCCACAGCCCTTGAGCCTGTCACCAAGAAAATCTTCAGCCTTCGGCAGCGACTGCTGGACCTGGGCGTGGCCCTTCCCCTCAAGGCAGACCGCTCATCCCCAGGGCAGCTGCCACAGTATGTACAGGTCTACATAACACAGGGAAAGAATGTTGCATCAAATGGGGTCTTTGATGATGGTTTGTGTGTGTGAGCATGTTAACTCTGGGAGCTTATCATTCATTTAGAAATGAAAGGTGTTGTGTGAGGAAGCGAGAGACGTTGAATAAAATGGAAGAGGTCATGGGATTTAGCTGTTTAAAAACAACTGAGGCTTGCAGAGACTCAGTCTTGATGATGACATGCAGGGTGTGCGGGCATTGATGCCAGAAGGCCAAGTGTTGTTCAGGAGATGCAGAGGTTGAATGCATGGAGGTTTTCAGACTCTGAGTGGACTCTTCCTTCCAAAATAATCTCAAACTAGTCCATGATACAAAAAGCCATGCAGAGAGAGAATCCTACTTAAAAAGAAGTGTTATTTTCCCATGCTACACAGCATAGCATCCCCGCCTGGCCAGGTTTTCCATACATTGTGTCTTATTGTGTGGATGCACCCTTAACCCTTTTCTGACTACTGTCGCCAAAAAAGGAATAGCACCCACCTCCTGGGGTTGCCAAAACAAAACAGCCAAAATACGGGTGGTGTTAGCAAAATCATAACTGCTTCCTTATCACGGGCTCAATTATCATGAAACTTTGGGATCTGACACAGAACGTATGTACGCTCATCATCTTGTGTGTTTTTCCCATAGTTTCCATGGAAACTACAAGACAGCCATATTGCAAAGGGGAATAATTACTGAAATTTTGTATATAATCCTGTTCACAGCTGATTTGTATAACATTCAGAGCCTTAAATAACTGTTTTTAACTCTAAAACACAAGTTTGACATATCTACAATACTTACAATGCAGTCAGTAGGAAATAGTTTATTCAAAATAATTTAGACAGCTTCATAAATGTAGGAGTGCAAAGGCATCGAATTTGCAACATTACAGCACCAAGTAGGTAGTCCACATAACTAACTATAGCCTCTACATTTCTGGCTCAATCTTCTTGAAACTTTAGAATATAACAGGAAAATGGTTCATGCTTCTCATGCAAGTGTTTTTATCTTGGTTGCCATGGAAACCATGGGGCAGCCATATTGCAAAGGGGAATAATTACAGAAGAATTTGAAAAAAATGCAAATCAAAGCTGATTTATACTAAAATCACAGCAGCAATTGACTACTTTTCACTCAGAAACAAAAGTATGACATATTGGCAGCACATAAAACACATTCAGCATGGAAAATATTTGTTCATCATAATGTGGACAGCTGCACAAATGCGGTTGTGCAAAGGCATAGAATTTCCAACATTACAGCACCAAGTAGGTAGTCCACATAACTAACTATAGCCTCTACATTTCTGGCTCAATCTTCTTGAAACTTTAGAATATAACAGGAAAATGGTTCATGCTTCTCATGCAAGTGTTTTTATCTTGGTTGCCATGGAAACCATGGGGCAGCCATATTGCAAAGGGGAATAATTACAGAAAAAATGTTTAAAATGCAAATCAAAGGTGATTCATACTAAAATCACTGCTGCAAATGACTAGTTTTCACACCAACATACAATATAGGAAGTTTGCAGCATAGAATTACACAAAGGATTCTTCAAATGAAATCACTAATGCAGCCCTTCCAACACCAGAAGTATTATTCGGTCTGCTGTAGAGCGAGTCTCCCTGGTCTAGTGGTTGTGCATCATTTCTGATATTCTTTTCATGCATAATGGATTATGTAGCACATAAAGATTATACATGCAAATGCAACATTCTTGCACTGATATTGTACTGTTGTAATTCATCTTGGAATTGCAGGGTAGCAAATGTAGCATGCACACACACACACACACCCCCCCCCCCCCCCCCCCCCCCTCCAGTGATATCATGATTGCTCAGAGTCAACAGCACATGAGAGAGAATCAGTCTTCATCACTGGATTCTTCTTCTTGGGCACCTGTTGCCCTTGGATTCAGGCGTCGCATCTCCCTCTTAAAGTCCTTGACAGTGTGGTACACCATATGACAGGGTGTCACACACAAAGCCACCTTGCACTTCCTGCACTGGAACCGTGTTTCTTTTCTGTGTGTATACTGCTTACTCCTCTTGGTGTGCACTGAGCAGCGCACACATTTCTTTGCTGGCTTGGCCTTCTTTTCTGTGGGAGGAATCTCTTCAAGGAAGTGACGGCACCTTTGATCTTCCAGCCTTTCAGATTCCATAGGCTTTGCAATCTTCTGCCTCTTTCTTGGTGGCTCCTCCCCTCTTGGTCCAGCAGAAGGTTCTGGTTCTGGGTGCTGCCTGTGTTGAAGAGTAGGCAGGTCTTCACTGGCTGGCAGGCCTGCAGAGGTAGTTGGACCAGGCACTGGATCACTCAAGGTTTGTGACGATGATTCTTGAGTTTCTGTGGATGTGTCGCCAGCCAGCTGAAGGATCAACTGCAGGGTGAAATCCACCTGGGTGAGGCTCTTCCCTTCCTTCTTGTAGAGGATGAAGGCCTGGACTTTGGCCATGTGGATCAGATGAGTTGCTGCCCTTTTCCACCACTTCATTGTTTTCCTATTGAAAGCATAGTAGCTCAAGTTTTGGTCAAGGGCATCCACTCCACCCATGTTGGCATTGTATTTGTGGACAATACCTGGTCTTGTAATGTCCACCTGGGTTCCATCTCTCGGCCTTTTCTTCTTTCCAGTTGCCACTGGTGCAGCTGTATGGGCAGTGCTGAGAAGCATGCAGTCACGTCTGTCACGGAAGCGCATTGCAACAATGCCACCTTTCTGTCGCACAGCACACTCTCCCTTGGCCAGCCTCAGGGTCTTGCTTTTCAGGGATGGAGGGTTTCCCTTCCTCATTCTCAGGACAGTTCCACAGGCAGTGGTGCCAGATGCCAGGAGCTCCTGAAATAGTGCCACACTAGAAAAAAAAGAGTCCATGTAGATGCAATGGCCCATCTGCATGAACTCCCTTGTGACAAACTTCACAACATTGGGGCCATGGCCATGCTCCACAGACCCTCTCTCCTTGCCTGTGTACATCTTCATGCTGCAGATATATCCACTTGCAGACTCACAGCAGCAATACAGTTTTATGCCATACCTGATGGGCTTTTTTTGGATGAACTGCCTGAAAGACACTCTTCCCCTCCATGGCACGATGCTTTCATCCACAGCAAGATTTTGTTCAGGGTAGTATGTCTCCCTGAACTTCTCACACAGATGATCAAACAGTTTCCTGATCTTGAAGATCTTGTCAGCATCAGGACTATTGGCAGGAGGCATCTGGCTGTTGTCAGCAAGGTGGAAAAAGGCCAGGATTGCCAGGAAACGGTCACGGGGCATGATCTGGGAAATTAAAAAGGAAACAAATTTTCAGTTTTCAAGCTAAAAAAGAATGAATAAATCAGTTGCTAGTGAAGGGAATACAATTTACAATACTAACAGCAAAAATCATATGCAGCATACATTGAAATGCATGATAGGCCAGAATTAATGTACAACCTTCCTTGGCAAAGTATTTAGCCTCATTCAATGAAACAAGAGCAAATGTACTCGAGACAATCATGCATCAGAATATGGTTGTGTGTGTTTGTGTGTGTGTGTGTGTCTGAGAGAGAGAGAGAGATCAAAGTCAGGCAATAAGGAAGTAAAAAGGCTATATATTTACCTTGCCAAAGAAAGGTGTCTCCAGCACTGGGTGGGTTGACCAAAAGTGTCGAAGCTCTGACTTATCTATAAGCCCCATGGCCATGAGAAGAGCTATGAATTTCTTCATCTCGACTTGATTTGTCTGTTTCCACTTCTTGAGGTAGAAAAACCCTGGAATCTTCTCGGCAACCTTCTGTGCGTAATCATTTGTCTCTTTGACAAACAAGTCAAACATTTCATCATCGATGAAAAGACCAAAATAATCTTTCGGCGTCTTTTCTCCAGGAATGGTTACTTTCAAGCCTGGTGCACCTGTAAAGGCAGGAATGTCACCAATCTCGCCGTATTCCACCTCTATCCATCCTTTATCAGCAGCTGGTGATGCCGTTCGCATGCCACGCCTACTTCGACCTCGCACACTCGATTGAGTCCGGCATCGACTTGGCCGAGTGAAACTGGTCGAAGCACTCTCATAACTTGGACCGGGCACTGCCTCATCAGATTCCGAATAATCTAGGTCAAAATCAGAGCTCTGATCGCTATCATAGACCTCACTTTCACTGTCTGAATCAAGGCATGGCTCTAAAAGCGATTGCTGGGTTGATTCTCTCTCCATTTCTGTCATTTTTGCATGAAAAACGCCATCAAAACACTCGCGATTTCTTCGAGAATGCAGTTCGTACATTTATCCAAGGGAGGTAACAATGTAAACATCCTGGGTTCTGTCTAAAGTACGAACTGAACCAAAAACGAATCATGGGGTCCTCAGACGTATATATATTTCTGCCGGTGACGGAGGCTGTTCAGCTGAGACGTGTATATATATATATGGTCAAGAGTACAGAGGTGCTGAGTATTGTGTGACACAAATATTTCAAAATAAACTTTCTGATACAGTAAATGAGTAATGATACACTCTTCATTTCACATAAATATGATGCATTAGGTGATGTCTAAACTGTACAGAAAAGAAAAACTGAATGTAATCTTTAGTTTATCTTTTGTGGCTCTTTTTCTGAATGAGTGGTGGTGTCAAGTTACGATGAGACTCCAAACTGTCTTCTTCAAATACAACTAAACTATTCAAAACAAAAACTTTATTGCAGCTTACACATCCAATTATTAATGATATTTTTGCTCCTAGGTCAAAAAGGAATGAAATAAAACCATAATTGTTAGTCAAATTAGAGGTTAGCATTCGTCTTAACGCAACTTTACACCGCAGTGTCACACTTTCTCTCATTCAATCTTTCGCGCAAAGCATGAAAAACATCAAAGGTGAAGAAGATTTATTAAGCATCAAACACATGTGCAGAAACTTCGATCTTTTGTCAACAACATGAAACAAGTTTGGATTGTGTGAGTTGACAGTGTGAGGAGAAAGAGGCTCTGTTTTGAGGTAGGGTAGTGAAATCGGCGTACTCAGCACCTGCGTACTCTTGACCATATATATATATATATGTATATGTCTCCCGTCAGGAATGGGTTAAGCTGAAACATTACTGTGGGTCTGAAAGGTTGAAGCTTGTTCCCATACATGCACTGAACTCTACCCAAGGGAGAATGACATGATACACTTCTAGCTTTCTGCCTATTTCCATATGAAGTCAGGTTGGTTGCTGGAGAAGCTGGTGTGTTGGATAATTGGGAGGTCAATGTGTTGTTGACTTGCAGGCTTCCTGCAGCAGTGTCCTACACACCCAAGACCAACACAGTGACGTACAAGCCTCACCTGCTCCCTGCTGCCACCACCATGGACGCCATTCCTACCTACGTGGATGACGAGGGCTACATCTACCTGCAGCTCACCAGTGAAGGTCGGCCTCCCCAACTGTCTCCATGCACCCGCAGAACAGTCCCCTGGAGATTGGGTGTTGTCATGCACTTTAGATGGAAAGACCTTAAAGAATAGCGGCAACTTGTTATTTACGCAAGGCATGTTGTCCTTTGCGTAGCTGGCTGATTTGTTGTGGATCATGAAAAATACCAAATCCATTCCTAAGGCCTTCTGGCCCATTTCAAATGTTACAGGAGCAATGGTAACTTCTAAATGACTGCTCATCAAGACTGAAAATCAGGAAGATATAATGAGGATAATCTACCAAGTTTCTATAGGAATGACAACCTGATGTACATCAGATGCATCTAAGTGGGAATTAATGGTCAAAAGTTTCCTAATGTGAGCTGTGTATTCAACGAAAAACTCATTTCTGTGGTTTCATCTATTTCTGTGGGCCAGAGGAGTGCTCAGTGTTTACTCTACAGCAGTCAGTCAGGAGGCATTACTGAGGCTTCTTGTTTCTTCGGTGCCAGAACCCATCAGGACAAGCCTGTGCAGTCGGCTGCAGGAGACTTATGCATACTCGGCCTATGAGGAGATCCAGTGGCGAGAAGGCTACGACTGCGTGGCACTGTACACGCTTGACAACGTCTGGGCCCGTGCTCGCATCCTCAGTTTGTCAGGCAACACTGCCAGGGTGAGTCCTCTCTGGAGCACAGCCCCTCGTCTCGGACCTTGGAGTCAATGACATTGTGTGTACTGTATTTTTCAAACTACAAGGTGCTTCTTAACTCATTGCTTACGCAGGGATAGCATTAGGAACTTTACCTGTGTACGCAGTGTTTTTGCAAGTTTTCAAAAAATCACACAAAGTCCAAATTTAGAATAACTGTTTAATGGTTGGTACCACAAGAAAGATAATCATTTGCACTTTCTAGCTGAAGTGCTGGATAGTTACAATATGCAGTAAGAAAATTGGGGAAATTAGGTTTTTAACACCAGGTACATGCAATTTTGATTTTCATTTTTTTTACACCTAATGTATTGTAATAATAGTCAAGAGATAAATTTTGCACAACAGTTCTGAAATCAGTATTTCCGCATCAAACTATATTGATGAATGATTGACTACAGGATAAAAAAATGCTTGAAAATGATTTTTTTTAGCAAGTCAGAGAGGGGAAATCAGAAAATATACACTTACTCACTGCAATCTGTCTCTGTTTGAATAGAAGAAAAGTCTCAAATGACCTGAGAGAAAGAAGGCGCCCTACTCAGCATAGTCCTCTTTTGTGTGGTACAGTTCATTGGAGGAGTAGAGAAGGTTTTCGGCATCCTCTGCATCCGAATCGATGTCTGTGTCTGCTGTAAAAACCGTTTCTATCTCTTCCTCTCTTTCTGACGCGACGGCGACGAAGTCAATTCGTTTTCGTTTTCAGCCACGAAATCGATTCGTCTTCGTAATCAGCCACCGCTTCATTCTCGTTGACTGGGACTATTTCCGCATCAGAATCATAAAGATCTTCTTCAGAAGTCCAATATCCACCTAGATCTTCAATATCAGACCCTTCTTCCATCCACACTTCTAATACTTCGTCATTTTCATCACCGATCGATCACCTTTCGACAACGCGACGCCATGTTGACAAGCGCATAAACCCGACGTAGGGTGAGCGTAGCTTCTACTACATCTAGCTTTCTCACGGGGACTATACTAAAAGAAAAGGTAACTCCAGCAAACACACACTGGACAGAGAATAAAGAGCTGTACGATTTACTTCCCTTGAAACAGACACGGAGATAGGAAAAATTAATTACGGCGACCGCAACACGTACTTGCGCTACGTAGCCAACGGGTGTTGGCGTTATCGCAACACGTCCTTGCGCTGCGTAAGCAATGGGTTAAGATAAGGCACACCTCCTCTTTTTTATTTAAAGATCCATTTGAGCCATGTATAAGGAACATCACAGTATAAGGCTTATATCAAAGCCTTCAGTACCAAGCTGATTACTTGAAGGTGCAGAAAAGGTGAATACTTCATTAGGCAGTGTTGTGAATGAGTATGAAAATAAGATGAAAAATTCTGTGGATAGATAGCACTTTGTGATAAAATTTAGTACTCACAAAAGCAACATGTGCTGATAAATTCATAGCAGCATGTGCACTAGCTGCACTAGGAAAATGATATGAATTTCTGTCTCGAGCATATTGTCCACAAATTAAGTTCTTCTATTGTACAATGCGCTTTTGTCACTTTGGAGGGAAAAAGTATCACCTTTTTGTCTGAAAGTTTAAGTACATCAAGTCACCCCATGTAGTGAAGCTTCATTTGCTTCACTTCTCCCCACCCAAGAGTAAAGCAGAGCACACATGAGGGCTGTGGTGACACACTGTAGAATAACTAACCTTTGTGAACCAACATCAGGCTGGAATATTCCCCAGGGGGTGGAGATGGTGCCGGCACGTGTGTGGTTCCTATCTGGCAGTGCAATCACAGGCAGTAAAGGATTGATCAAGTGTCCCAGTGAGCAGGGAATAAAGGGTACAAGTAGTTTGAGCTAGAGACGTGAGTCCAAAGTAGCAGTGGAAATCCAGTACCTTTACCTGTATTTATAGGTGTGGCTGGCAGTGCTGGATACCAATCTCACAATGTCCAGACTTCTGTCAGAAAAGCCTGACAAAATTGACTGCTGCCGACCTCAGAAACATGAAGATTAGCAATTTCCAGGAAATACCATTTGATGCAAAATGATAACCAGGTGTAAGGATTTTTTGTTAAGATCTACAAATCTGAAGCCTTCCACACATGCTATTTTAGGATGACCAGTTTTTGTTGGTTTTCTTTTTAGGGGGAAGGGGGTGGGGATTCCTTGATCATCCGCTTCCACATGTTTTATTGCGCAGTTAGTTCTGCTTGTGGCATTTTTTGTTTTCCCCCATCTTTGACCGACAGTGTTTGTGCATACTGAAGTGTGCCATGTGTTGTGTAGCATTTTGCTATATGCCTTGTCTGCACTGTGGTGCAGGTGCTGTTTCTGGAGTTTGGCAACGTGGAGGACGTGTCAGTGGAGGACCTGCGCGTGGCCACGGAGGAGATATTGGCGGTGCCCTTGCTGACCATGCTTGCCACCCTGCACACTGTGCACCCAGTGAGTGCGGCTTCCTTTCCGTCTCTTCTCTTCCGCTCCTCTCTGAGTAAAAATTTTTGACTCACATGCGAAGCAAAAGTGAGTCTATGTACTGAGCCGTTTCTTCCGTCCGTCCGGGCGTAAAAAACTTAAACGTTGGATTTTTCTCGGAGACTATTAAGTCTATCAACACCAAATGTGCCATGATGGTGTATGATGACAAGGCCTCAAAAAACATACATAGTGACTTGACCTTGCTTCAAGGTCACAGGAGCCATAAATGTGGTTTCAAAAACAGTCATTTTTCACATTTTCCCAATTTTCTCCCACGTTATTAAGAATGGCGACCTTAGCTACAAGTGGTATATAGGTCAAAGCAAGCCCTATCTTTTGATACCAGTTTGGTTGACCTTGCTTCAAGGTCAAGGTCACAGGAGCTCTTCAAAGTTGGATTGTCTACATATTTTGAAGTGACCTTGACCCTGAACTATGGAAGATAACTGTTTCAAACTTAATAATTATGTGGGGCACATGTTATACTTTCATCATGAGACACATTTGGTCACATATCATCAAGGTCAAGGTCACTTTGACCCTTATGAAATGTGACCAAAATGGGGTAGTGAACCACTACAAGTGACTATATCTCATGGTAGAAAGTGCCAATAAGCACCATTGTGCTTCCTATGTCTTGAATGAACAGCTTTGTGTTGCATGACCTTGGATGACCTTGACCTTGGGTCAAGGTCACATGTATTTTGGTAGGAAAAATGTGTAAAGCATTTCTTTGTGTATGATGTCATTGGTAGGTTTAGTTGTTTGACCTTGACCTTGAAGGTCACATGAAGGTCAAGGTAATGTAAAGGTCAAGGTCAAGCATGTGAGTCATATGGGCTTTGCCCTTCTTGTTTTTCTTTTCTGTTGTTTTTCTCTTCCTTTCTATTGATGGCATTTTCAGTCTCATGGTGTCCCTTGTGCTTGTCAGATGTACAGTCTTCTCTGCTTTTGCCTCTTTTTCCTTTGTTTGCACCTTCACCACACACTCTCACCTATCCCGCCCTTTACTCTCTCCAGTTCTCTCATGCTCTCGCTCCTCCCTCCCTCCCTCCCTCTCTCTCTCCTTCCCTCCCTCCCTCCCTCCCTCCCTCCCTCCCTCCCTCCCTCCCTCCCTCCCTCCCTCCCTCCCTCCCTCCCTCCCTCCCTCCCTCCCTCCCTCCCTTCCACTTCCTCCCTCCCTCCCTCTTCCTCCCTCCCTCCCTCCCTCCCTCTTCCTCCCTCCCTCCCTCTTCCTCCCTCCCTCCCTCCCTTACCCTCTCGCTGTCTCTGTCTAACTGTCTATCTGTGTCTCTCTCTCTCTCTCTCTCTCTCTCTCTCTCTCTCTCTCTCTCTCTCTCTCTCTCTCTCTCTCTCTCTTGCTCTGCTCTGCTCTGCTCTTCTTCCTATACTCTGTTTACAGATTTCCTGCTTTTTCCACTGCTTCAGAGCAATTATTTAGACAATGCTTTTGCATTTCTGGACGCATGGTAGGTTGTGAATTTGTGTGTGTATGTGAGAGAGAGAGACTGAGAGAGATAAATGAATTGAAGAGGGAACAATGACAATGACTTTTTTGCTTGTACTCATTGGATTATTAATCTAGGTACAATTAGTCCATTTGGCCAACATGGGCCCTATCTTTGGACATGGTGTCCTTGTACAGATTTGCCTTTAGTACTTGTCAACAATGGCATCAACCCCAAAGAGGCTGTCTGGATGACCTTGTGAAGGGTGATCTTCATCTTGTCTTCCTCTTGCCAGAATACACAGCCTGGCTCCTTGATGACTGTGTGTAGCGTGATCTTCATCTTGCCTTCCTCTTGCCAGAATACAGAGCATGGCTCCTTGATGACTGTGTGTAGCGTGATCTTCATCTTGCCTTCCTCTTGCCAGAATACACAGCCTGGCTCCTTGATGACTGTGTGTAGCGTGATCTTCATCTTGCCTTCCTCTTGCCAGAATACACAGCCTGGCTCCTTGATGACTGTGTGTAGCGTGATCTTCATCTTGCCTTCCTCTTGCCAGAATACAGAGCATGGCTCCTTGATGACTGTGTAGCGTGATCTTCATCTTGCCTTCCTCTTGCCAGAATACACAGCCTGGCTCCTTGATGACTGTGTGTAGCGAGATCTTCATCTTGCCTTCCTCTTGCATACACAGCCTCTCTCCTTGATGACTGAGTATCTTTTTCATATTTCCTTCCTCTTGCCAGAATACAGAGCATGGCACCTGGAGCTTGGAAGGCCTGGAGGACCTGCACGAACTTCTGGTGGGCAAACAGTGTAGAGTCACCATCAAGGTAGGCTGCATGCTGAGTAGTGTGGTGAGAGTGGTGGAGTACTCTCAGCCTTTGTCACTGTGCTTGTTTGAGCTGTCTGTCCCAGAGAGTGGCAGTGCCTTATTAGAAACCAAGGAAATGCTCACTAGAAATGACATCTGACCAAATCCAAACTTTTTTATACATACTCTCTACTCATGTATGTGCAAATACTTGCCATGAATGCATTTGAAGTTTTTTATAGCTGTCAGCAAGAATTGCTACCTTTCGCAAAACTCCACTTGTAATGCCCCTTACCTATTACTTGGATGCAATCGGAGGCCTGGTGTCGATGTTATAAAACAAAAATGTTGTATGCCTTATTATTCTTATTTCTTTCTCCATGGCATGATTATGTAATGTAGTGTAGCTATTGGTTTATGTGTGTGTGTGTGTGTGTGTGTATATATATATATATATATATATATATATATATATATATACATATATTTATGTTTATGTGACTGGAATCTGGGGTTGAAAAGGCATTTTGTAGCTGTATATGGGCTTTTCCAAAAAGCTGGGTTGCTACACAGGTGTAATGGGGAAAACCCTTTTTGAACTCCAAAACAACTCTTTTTCTCAATGTTATGGGTGTAAACCTCCCCCAAAATGATTTCAGAAATAGTATTGATAACTTCACATTTATAGATTATCAGTGCATTTCAAATATTTGGCCCAAAAGTCGAAAAGTGGTTCAGAAGAAGGTCACGTGTTGTGACATGCTAGATATGCATTTAGTTGGGCATAGATTTGAATTGCAAGATAGCATATTAAAACACAATGAAATCATATTCGTATCTATTAATACTTACATAATTGTACCATTAGTTTGAAATAATGATGTGTTTAGTATTTTCTGTCATATTAGCCCGAGTCCAATTTCCTGTCTTTCGTAACATGTGGTTTCCGAGTGTGAAGCCATCAAATAGCTCACTACGCTAGGCCAGTAAAGCGTAGGAATACATGACTGTGACGTTGCAATGAGAACGATGTGTTTCTAGGTCACTACACAGTTGCTGTTTTGTTTTCATTTATTAGGAAACATCAAGTTATGTTGATTTTAAAATTGTCCGCGAACATCGTTTCCGGTTTTGCTTGTTACGAAAGACTGTTCAAAAAAGGCGCGTACTCATTCTAGAATAAGAAAAGAAGGACTATTTTCTGTGTTCCATTACATCTTTCATGCGGATTGATATTAGAACGCAGTAGGTCCGGGTAAACAATATGGTTGGCGGGATTTTCTTGTGGCGTTGTTTGGATTCCGGATCGTGTGGTCTTGTTACGAAAGACATGTTGTGTGCCATTAAACGCTTCAACAGGCGATTACGATAAGTTTGATTGTGTTATGATTGAATTGGTGATTGATTTAGATTTACAATTTAATTTTTGTTGCATACAGTGTCAAATTCTTCACAGTTTATAGTTTATAATTTATAGTCAACCACCCGGGCCGTGATAGACTAGAGTACTCGGTGAGTCCTCGCGAACTGAGCAGCGCTTGTGCCGTGAAACGGCATGTTCAGGACGCGTAGCGATGCAAAGCGCTGCATGTGATTGGGCGCTTTGCAGCGCTGCGCCTCCTGAACAAGCCGCTGTTCAGGAGGGAAGCTTCGCGAGCGGTGCTGGACGATTCGCCCCAATTGCGATATTCGGAACGTCGTTTAGCTTCAGATTACACCCGAATCACGCAGACCGTTAAGGTGCATGGAGTACAGTATCGCCGAGCAAGACGTTTGTCACAAAACGCAGATACATTAATGCGGCCGGATCTTAGCTAAACGACGTACACCCGTACACGCATGAGATCGCCTCCTGAACACGCTGAACTGAACTGATTTTATAAGTTTCTGCGTTACGCAAGACATATTTTACACCATTAAACGTAGGTAACTTATAGCTTAGAATTCCCTTGTTCCATGTTTTTATGTATTCAAGACCTTCTTTATACAGTAGAAAATGTGTTGGTTTTAAAGTAGAATCAAAACTGATCAGAAGAACGCAATTAAGATTTTTGTCGTTTGTTTGGTCTCCGTGTTACAATAGACATCACTTTTTAAAAAATCAGAAATAGAATTATTGTATTAGAATTTTTAATTTGTCTTTGTGCTAGGTAATTATATTCAGCAATACACATTATTTCACTGTATGGTTGCATTTTCTTCTTTTTTTCCTTTGAGGTTAAAAAAAAACTTTTGTAAATGTTTACGACATGATTTGGTACATTCAAGTTAAACATCATAGTACTGTATCAAAATATGTTGCATTGTCAAATTTTCTTGTGTATTTGCTGTTATTTAGTGAATGTTAAAAAGAATTGAATCATTTTGACAATTTTAAACAGGACATTTGTTGTTTATTTATTGTCATTTGGTTTCCATGTTACAATAGACATTTCGCAGACTGGGCACATTCAACTATCTGCCACTTGAACACCAATCACAAACTTATCTTCATATTTAGGTTTTATTGTCACTCAAACACAGTTTTTTCATATGCAATACAAAAATAAGCATTTCAGCTCATTTGGTTTTTTGCCACTCATGTCACACAATTGGTCCCAGCTTTTTGGAAGGACCCATATAAAAGATGTCTAAAAGACCTGTAGTGGACATCTTTTTGGCAGACAGGAGTGTCGGAGGAATGCAGACTGAATGTAGAGTAGATGGTGAGGTACGGGCACCTGTAGCTCAGTTATCCCTGTGTATCTCCAGCTAGAGAAGGACAGGAAAAGATGGTTTCCTGTGAGTCTTTTCTGGACTCTCTTTTTCTGGAGTTGACCCTGCTTCATCCTGACATGGCAGCCTCCATGGAGAAGCACATGTACAGCTGCAGTGCTGTAAAGGCTTACAATGCAGCCTTTCAATGTCCTGATAGCACAGCAACTCTACCTCCGGGAATTGGTGCGGCCACATGAGCATTGAATGGCTTCCAGCAGCACGCAGAGCTCCTAGGGAAAACCTGGCCTCTCTGAATGCAGGAGATAGCGCTTGAAATGTGCTCCGTTTACATCCAAGGGAGCGCACAATGCTAGAATGCTTCAGGTGAGGTCTCAAGACACACCTATTTGCATTACAAGGTGGACCTGGATAATGGTCAGCCGCTCCCTGGCTGTGCTACCTCTGTGGCTGTTCAATCCCCAACGGCGGTCGCAGGTAGTGTAGTACAACCTTGGATTACTTGGAACATGACTGTGAATCAAGCACCTAACAAATCATCATCATTGTCGTTATCATCACCATCATCAAAACCACTATCATCATCTAAACCATCGTCATTAACATCATCAAAATCATCATCATCATCATCATCATCATCATCATCATCATCAAAATTATCATCACATCATCAAAATAATTATCAAAAATCATCATTGTCATCATCACTAACTGGGTGCAATGCAGGACCACCGCAGCCAGGACCTGTACAGTGTGCGGATCAGGCTGGAGGACGGCACAGATGTGGCAGAGGCCATGTCCCTCCTGAACCACATCATTCTCCTGCATGACATGAAGAAATTTGAGCACCACAGCAACACCATCCACACAGTCCTCAAGGTAAGAACACCACCACCACTAAAACCACCAAGGGTATTTACCTTTATGTATGTCTCAGTCATGCTGCCTTTCTCCCCTCCATGCTGGCACTCTCGGTTTCCATAGTTATTCGCCTGTTGCTGATAGCGTAGGGAGACATGGTGAGTGTTCTTACCCCCAACCCATAGGGACCTTTTTCATGTAGGGAGTCTTTGCAAGGAAAACGGCATTTGGTCATTTCTAACATTGCACTCATTTCACATCCATGCAGCCATCAGTCAACCTGTCAAGTTATTTATTTAAAAAAATATTTCCTCTCGCTTTCTTTTCAGTTTCATCTTTTAGTTCGCCATCTTCATTTTTGACTCACATGCGAAGCAAAAGTGAGTCTATGTACTCAGCCCATCCGTCCGTCCGGGCGTAAAAAACTTAAACGTTGGATTTTTCTCGGAGACTATTAAGTCTATCAACACCAAATGTGGCATGATGGTGTATGATGACAAGGCCTCAAAAACATACATAGTGACTTGACCTTGCTTCAAGGTCAAGGTCACAGGAGCCATAAATGTGGTCTCAAAAACAGTCATTTTTCACATTTTCCCAATTTTCTCCCACGTTATTGAGAATGGCAACCTTAGCTACAAGTGGTATATAGGTCAAAGCAAGCCCTATCTTTTGATACCAGTTTGGTTGACCTTGCTTCAAGGTCAAGGTCACAGGAGCTCTTCAAAGTTGGATTGTATACATATTTTGAAGTGACCTTGACCCTGAACTATGGAAGATAACTGTTTCAAACTTAATAATTATGTGGGGCACATGTTATACTTTCATCATGAGACACATTTGTTCACATATCATCAAGGTCAAGGTCACTTTGACCCTTATGAAATGTGCCCAAAATGGGGTAGTGAACCACTAAAAGTGACTATATCTCATGGTAGAAAGTGCCAATAAGCACCATTGTGCTTCCTATGTCTTGAATGAACAGCTTTGTGTTGCATGACCTTGGTAGGAAAAATGTGTACAGCATTTCTTTGTGTATGATGTCATTGGTAGGTTTAGTTGTTTGACCTTGACCTTGAAGGTCACCTGAAGGTCAAGGTCATATAAAGGTCAAGGTCAAGCATGTGAGTCGTATGGGCTTTGCCCTTCTTGTGTTCTTGGTGTACCTGTCAAGTGATGACCTGTGGGAAGAGAGGTTAGATCTCCACATGGCCTCTGAATGTATGATATTGGGTTTGAATGGGGAAATTGGAAAGCAAGCACACGAGTGCCCTGGGAGGCAAGGGGTTTGGTGTAGGAAAGATGGATTGGGTGTTATGTAATATTTGGGGACATTCTGTTTTCTGGTGTGAGGAATGATGTGGCCACTGATCTATTGGGGAGAGTGGCAGCATTCTGTGAAAGGGAGTGAGAAACAGCATCAGCACTGGTCTCATGGTGGCTACATCAAGAGGGAGTGAGCACCTGTGTGGTGACAGCCTGTGCGCACGTGCAGTGGAGCAACAGTTTGGTGCCACGTTGCAATTTATCTGCTGTCTGATTCACACCTTAGAGATGTTTGTACCTACTGTTGCTGCTGCTGCTGCTGTTGTTACTACTTCTACTACTGCTGCTATTACTATTACTACTACTGCTGCTACTGCTGCTATCGTTACTCTTACTACTACTGCTGCTGCTATTACTATTACTACTACTGCTGCTACTGCTGCTATCGTTACTCTTACTACTACTGCTGCTGCTATTACTATTACTACTACTGCTGCTACTGCTGCTATCGTTACTCTTACTACTACTGCTGCTGCTGCTGCAGCTGTAGCTGCCACCACTACTGCTGCTACTACTACCATCACTACTACTACTACCACCACTACTACTACTACCACCACCACTACTACTGCTACCACCACTACTACTACTACCATCACCACTACTACTGCTACCACCACTACTACTATTACCACCACCACTACTACTGCTACCACCACTACTACTATTACCACCACCACTACTACTGCTACCACCACTACTACTATTACCACCACCACTACTACTGCTACCACCACCACTACTGCTACCACCACCACTACTACTGCTACCACCACTACTACTACCATCACCACTACCACCATCACTACTACTACCACTACTACTAGACTAGCACTCACCCTGATGAACATACCATAGCTAGCCTCAGATAGTGCAGCACACATTATTATGAGAATGCCACATAGTTTTCCATCCTGTGCAGTTTCAGCTCTGTATTAAAGCTGCTGTAAATAGCTTTGCTAGTGGCTCACTTTGAGTGACCTGAAGGTGCCTAGCACTTGATGGTGCACGATGGTGTCCAACTCTTGAACAGCTTGCTAGATGAAGCACTTGATGGTGCACGATGTGCCCAACTCTTGAACAGCTTGCTAGATGAAGCACTTGATGGTGCACGATGTGCCCAACTCTTGAACAGCTTGCTAGATGAAGCACTTGATGGTGCACGATGTGCCCAACTCTTGAACAGCTTGCTAGATGAAGCACTTGATGGTGCACGATGGTGTCCAACTCTTGAACAGCTTGCTAGATGAAGCACTTGATGGTGCACGATGGTGTCTAACTCTTGAACAGCTTGCTAGATGAAGCACTTGATGGTGCACGATGTGCCCAACTCTTGAACAGCTTGCTAGATGAAGCACTTGATGGTGCACGATGTGCCCAACTCTTGAACAGCTTGCTAGATGAAGCACTTGATGGTGCACGATGGTGTCCAACTCTTGAACAGCTTGCTAGATGAAGCACTTGATGGTGCACGATGGTGTCTAACTCTTGAACAGCTTGCTAGATGAAGCACTTGATGGTGCACGATGTGCCCAACTCTTGAACAGCTTGCTAGATGAAGCACTTGATGGTGCACGATGTGCCCAACTCTTGAACAGCTTGCTAGATGAAGCACTTGATGGTGCACGATGGTGCCCAACTCTTGAACAGCTTGCTAGATGAAGCACTTGATGGTGCACGATGTGCCCAACTCTTGAACAGCTTGCTAGATGAAGCACTTGATGGTGCACGATGTGCCCAACTCTTGAACAGCTTGCTAGATGAAGCACTTGATGGTGCACGATGGTGCCCAACTCTTGAACAGCTTGCTAGATGAAGCACTTGATGGTGCACGATGGTGCCCAACTCTTGAACAGCTTGCTAGATGAAGCACTTGATGGTGCACGATGGTGCCCAACTCTTGAACAGCTTGCTAGATGAAGCACTTGATGGTGCACGATGGTGCCCAACTCTTGAACAGCTTGCTAGATGAAGCACTTGATGGTGCACGATGGTGCCCAACTCTTGAACAGCTTGCTAGATGAAGCACTTGATGGTGCACGATGGTGCCCAACTCTTGAACAGCTTGCTAGATGAAGCACTTGATGGTGCACGATGGTGCCCAACTCTTGAACAGCTTGCTAGATGAAGCACTTGATGGTGCACGATGGTGCCCAACTCTTGAACAGCTTGCTAGATGAAGCACTTGATGGTGCACGATGGTGCCCAACTCTTGAACAGCTTGCTAGATGAAGCACTTGATGGTGCACGATGGTGCCCAACTCTTGAACAGCTTGCTAGATGAAGCACTTGATGGTGCACGATGGTGCCCAACTCTTGAACAGCTTGCTAGATGAAGCACTTGATGGTGCACGATGGTGCCCAACTCTTGAACAGCTTGCTAGATGAAGCACTTGATGGTGCACGATGGTGCCCAACTCTTGAACAGCTTGCTAGATGAAGCACTTGATGGTGCACGATGGTGCCCAACTCTTGAACAGCTTGCTAGATGAAGCACTTGATGGTGCACGATGGTGTCTAACTCTTGAACAGCTTGCTAGATGAAGCACTTGATGGTGCACGATGGTGTCTAACTCTTGAACAGCTTGCTAGATGAAGCACTTGATGGTGCACGATGGTGTCTAACTCTTGAACAGCTTGCTAGATGAAGAACCATCGAGCGCTCAATAGTCCACTGCAAATGGGTGACAAGTGTAAATACAAAATGGCTGCTTTTGAAGAATGGAAGGAAATCGCCATTAAAAAATGAACATAGCGGCACACATTTCCACCAGTGATTAACATTCGATCTCTGTGAGAAGTTACAAGAAGTTAGGCTGATGTTCTTTCCTTTTTTTGAAGAATAACTGCTCTGAAGGTAACTCTGTAGCTTACAATGTACAATAGCCTTTAGTTTGTTGTGAAATGTGCTTACACTGTAAGTCAGTATTTTTGTTTTGACATGATTTTCTGTTCGAGCGGTGCTGAGCCATGATGCGCAGCTGCAGCATGATATATCTTATCCACTTCCTCAAGGAACCACCAGTCTGCAGCTGCTGGTTTGCTCATTTGGTTGAGAAGTGCCCTCATAAACACTCCACAACAATGAGAATGTATTGTGGAGTCCATCTTCGTTGGTGCTTGGTCTAGTTGTCGTTAAAGAGTGACAATTTTGGCTTGTGGAGCACTGGATGGAGCACTCGGTGTCTTGATCAAGCTAAGGAGGACAGAAATAAAGGGCTGTGAGATGCAGACAAGGACCAAAAACTTGCCACCATGTGTACACCATTTTGTCTACTTCAGTGCACCATGAGGTGGCGTCAGGCTGACTGCTCTGTGTGGAATGGGGAGAGTGCTGGTGCTGACCAGGCCCATCATTTGTCAGTCTTTGGGTCCCTGTCGGGGATGGGTCAAGTCGTCCAGTGATCAGCCATAGGGGAAGGCAGTTTGGTCCCCAGCTACGGGGCATGTCACTACATTCAACTCATGCCTTTGAACCCTGACCATTATGCCACAGGTGGCCAATCCCTACCCAGACTTGGTGCTGATGCCTGTGGGCCAGTACTTCCCTGGTATCATCACCAACGTGGACCTGCCCAACGTGGTAAGTACAGTCTCAAAGTACAGTCTCACTCCACCTGTCCTGGCTTGCCACTTATGTGCAGTGTGTGCTGCAATTAGCATCTGTCTACTCTGATTGGCTGCCTAGTGTTATCCATTCCTGACGTTGCATGGCATGCTGATGACAGGTGTACGTGCAACACCAACCCCAGAGTCTAGAGGGGCTGGAGGGGGAGAAGTTGGCTCTGGCCCAGACCATCAATCGCAACTTGGAGGGGCTTCTGCAGCTGGCTGCCAGCATCAACCACAGTGCACCCCAGGCCCCCTTCTTCCAGCATCCCCCTTTGCCGGGTAAGCCCTCTCTCCTCCTTCCAGCAACACACACAACCTCCATCCCCTCCTCACTTGTCATCCCACAATCCCCCACCACAGTTATCCCCAACCTGCCACAACCCCCTCCCAGCCTCTTAGCCCCCTACTCCCCTAACCCCAGCCCCCTCCCAATGTGCCACTCCCCTTTTCCACCCTCCTTATAAACTCTTCCTTTTGTATTCCTCAATAAGTCTGCCCTTTCCCATTTACCAAGTATCTCCACTCAGTAAATATCCACAGACCTGGGTACCCGTACGAATTTTGCGTATTAATACGCAAGAAAAAATGGAATACGAAAATAACGCATGCCTCTGAAAAAATACGCGGAAAAAAATGCAGCTTTTGCGTATTCCTAAATGTGCAATTTCGCGCGATAAAGTCCACGTCTGGCACGCGTGGCCCATATCCAGAACGGTGTTCCAGCCAAGGGAGAGCGGAACAGACAGTTGGAATCCTCTGAGTTTACTTTAGAGATAAATCGGGGTTAAAATAACTCGCCGTTCTGGATACAGGCCCTGTTTCCGTTGAAGTTTGAGTGGCTTTCTCTCTCTCTCTCTCTCTCTCTCTCTCTCTCTCTCTCTCTCTCTCTCTCTCTCTCTCTCTCTCTCTCTCTCTCTCTCTCTCTCTCTCTCTCTCTCTCTATGTCTCTCTCTCTCTGTCTGCCTCTCTTCTCTGTGTCTGTCTGTCTGTCTGTCTGTCTGTCTGTCTGTTTCTCTCTCTCTCTCTCTCTCTCTCTCTCTCTCTCTCTCTCTGTGAGTGTGTGTGTGTGTGTGTTTCTTGGTTGTTTTATCCAACCTGCACTGTACTGAAAATCATAGGCTTGATCACTTCAAGTTCCTGGAGGATATACGGTAAGCACATTTTCTTGGAAGAGATTCCGTAGCCGTGCGGTACGGCTACCGAATTTTTTTTTGTAGGTAGCTGTACGGCCTCGTACGGTTTATATACCCAACTGCGTGGTTGGATATATCAATATCATAACTCCATCCCACGTTTGACTCTCAACGGGTGGTCCCTGCGACCTAACTCCAGGGCCCGACGCTGATGTTGGACACAAACGTGACAAAAAGTAACATGTCCGGGTTTAGGTAAAACAATGCCTTCTGTGTCCTTGCCTCATCCAGGTCGGGAGATGACTGCGGAGAGTGACTGCGGGTTCCACAGGCCTAGGGCCAGTGACCACCGCACTTTTCACAATGTGATTGCTCCACAGTGTTCGTGTTTATTTATTCGGTTATCTGCAGCACGACGGCTGCCCTGTGCTCCCAGAACTCTTTGACAGAACCCTTTCTAGCGTTCCTTTTGCCTTTCGCATGCTGCTCAAAATTTTGATTGAATGCACTTCGGTAGCATCACCGTTTTTTCAGAGAAGATTAATTTGTGCAGTTGAATTGCGATTTTGATTGTTTAGCCGCTTGGATATGTTTGAATAGGCCTACTGTGTGTGTGATGCTCTAGTTGCGAACATGAACAGTGTAACAGTAATGTTGGTGAACTCCCCGGACAGGCAAAGTCAGTACGTCAGGCGGGGTGGCGGCCACCATAAGGCAGATCGAGTGTGTGTTGTCAAGGGGCAGTTAACTCTTCACTTGCATTGCCACTTCAAATTTTTTTTTGGTGTCGTTGACTGACTGCGGAGTATCATTGTGCAAACCAAAAGCTGCATTTTTGAAATGTCGGTCCGCGCAAAAAATACGCACAGTTTTTAAAAAATACGCATATCTGAACCAGTGAGTACGCAGAGGCAAAATTTGGGGTAAACAGGTCTGTATCCATGCCGTTGTTTAGAATGTTGAGGTAGAGATGTGAGCCTTGGTCGTTGCAATTTCTTGCACTCAGTTTCACTGACTGTAGACTTGTGTGTGTGTGTGTGTGTTTTCATATTAGCCATTACTTGAAATCTGGACTTCCTTTGCTCATGACAAACCTCTGATTACCAAGCAATGGATTATGGATTCCTTCTTTTGCAAATAGTGGGACAGTTGGGGGGTGGCAATGATTTTATTGGCCGTGTGTGTGTGTGTGTGTGTGTGTGTGTGTGTGTGTGTGTGTGTGTGTGTGTGTGTGTGTGTATGTGTGTTCCCAGATTCTGTTGCATGAAGACACTTTTCATCCCCCTTTTTAAAATGCAGATGTGCCTTTTTTCATCCCCGACCTTTTTGACACACATGCGAAGCAAAAGTGAGTCTATGTACTCACCCATGTCGTCCGTCCGGGTGTCCTGTCGTCCGTAAAAAAACTTTTACGTTGGATTTTTCTCAGAGACTATTAAGTCTATCAACACCCAATTTGGCATGATGGTGTATGATAACAAGGCGTCAAAAAACATACATAGCGACTTGACCTTGCTTCAAGGTCAAGGTCGCAGGGGCCGTAAATGTTGTCTAAAAAACAGCCATTTTTCACATCCTCTCAGCATGTGAGTCGTGTGGGCTTTGCCCTTCTTGTTCTCAGACAGGATGATGAAAGGCTGTATTGCTTTCTGCAGACTGGGTGTATATGTAACATAAGCTTGAAGGAAGTTGAGCTTGCAGGAAGTCGAGCTTGGAGAGTTTAGTGCAGCAAAGTGTTGCTGTTGCAGGCCAACAGTGCTGTGCCCAGTTTTCCCTAGACAAGTGCTGGTACCGCGGACTGGTGGTTGAATCGGTGCTCAAGGGCAAAGCCTTCCTGGTGCTCTACGTGGACTACGGCAACTCTGAGGTGGTGACCCCAGACAGGTATGCACTTCTTGTGCTGTCAGCTTTTCAGTGGCCTGGACTCCTGCCTGGACGTGTCCCGAGTTCTCATGTCTTGCTCATGTCTTGTCATGCCTTGTCATGCCTTGAGTTCTCATGTCATGCTCATGTCTTGTCATGTCTTGTCATGCCTTGCTCATGTCTTGTCATGTCTTGTCATGTCATGCTCATGTCTTGTCATGCCTTGCTCATGTCTTGTCATGTCTTGTCATGCCGTGCTCATGTCTAGACATGCCTTGAGTTGTCATGCCATATGTATGTCTGGACATGTCTTGTGTTGCCATGCCATGCTCATATCTAGACATGTCTCGTCATGCTGTGCTTATGTCTAGACATGCCTTGAGTTGTCATGTCATGTGTATGTCTGGACATGTCTTGTGTTGCCATGCCATGCTCATATCTGGACATGTCTCGTCATGCTATGCTCGTGTCTAGACATGTCTAGAGTTGTCATGCCATATGTATTTCTGGACATGTCTTGAGTTGTCATGCCATGCTCATGTCTAGACATGTCTTGTCATGCCATGCTCATGTCTAGACATGCCTTGAGTTATCATGCTATGTCTAGACGTGTCCTGAGGTAACATGACATGCTCATATGTAGATATGTCTTCAGTTGTCATGCCATGCTCATGTCTGAATGGCACATGAGATGTTTATATATTTTTTTTCTCTAAATGGATTGCATTGTTTCTGTTTAGTAGGCATTCACTGAGTGACAGATTTTTGACTCGCATGCGAAGCAAAAGTGAGTCTATGTACTCACCCGTGTCGTCCGTCCGTCCGGGCGTAAAAAAACTTAAACGTTGGATTTTTCTCGGAGACTATTAAGTCTATCAACACCAAATGTGGCATGATGGTGTATGATGACAAGGCCTCTAAAACCATACATGGTGACTTGACCTTGCTTCAAGGTCAAGGTCACAGGAGCCATAAATGTGGTCTCAAAAACAGTCATTTTTCACATTTTCCCAATTTTCTCCCACGTTATTGAGAATGGCGACCTTAGCTACAAGTGGTATATAGGGCAAAGTAATCCCTATCTTTTGATACCAGTTTGGTTGACCTTGCTTCAAGGTCAAGGTCACAGGAGGTCTTCAAAGTTGGATTGTATACCTATTTTGAAGTGACCTTGACCCTGAACTATGGAAGATAACTCTTTCAAACTTAATAATTATGTGGGGCACATGTTATACTTTCATCATGAGACACATTTGGTCACATATCATCAAGGTCAAGGTCACTTTGACCCTTATGAAATGTGACCAAAATGGGGTAGTGAACCACTAAGAGTGACCATATCTCATGGTAGAAAGTGCCAATAAGCACCATTGTGCTTCCTATGTCTTGAATTAAGAGCTTTGTGTTGCATGACCTTGGATGACCTTGACCTTGGGTCAAGGTCACATGTATTTTGGTAGGAAAAATGTGTAAAGCATTTCTTAGTGTATGATGTCATTGGTAGGTTTAGTTGTTTGACCTTGACCTTGAAGGTCACCTGAAGGTCAAGGTCATATAAAGGTCAAGGTCAAGCATGTGAGTCGTATGGGCTTTGCCCTTCTTGTTACTGAGTTTGAATAGTATTAATTACTCCTTTAATCCATTATGACCAGATCATGCAGATGCTATGCGCGCGTTACATCTCCCTTTCTGACCAGATGCTACGCAGACGTAGCTTTTGACAGTGGTGTACTTCTTGTTACTAGGAAGTGTAGAAGTGAAGAAAAAAAATTTTTATGAGTGTTCTTGACTTTGTGTTTTTTCCTTTTTAAAAAAATCCTCAGGTTTTAGGAAGCCTGTTTTCATCACAATCTGTAGGTCATAATGGGTTAATGCTGTTTGCTTGTAAAGTATTGGTGAAATGGAGAAGTAGTTAAAATTCAGCTGTGGGTTGGGGTGGGCGTAGACCCTCTGTGTCTCTCTTGCAGTTCACAAAAGGCAAAAAGCTGTGGACATTGAGATTTTTTTGTACTCTAAGCAGCCTTTGGTGTGTATAGTCATTGGCGAAAAATAGCCTACAAAAGCTGAGAGGCAGTAAACATTCATTCATTGTCATAGAGAAGGCTTTAGTTGCAACTCCTGTGTGAGTGTTGTCAGCCTTTTCAGCTCCTTGTTTCATGAGTTGTCACATAAAGGTAAGGAATAACAGCTTGGCCCTTTTGAGTTTGGGTAACCTGGAGTAGCTTTTGATAACCAGTTATACACACATACACAAACATGCATGTATGGATGAACATTTACATGCACACACACTCATGCACATTCATGCATGCACACTCACAGTACTCAAACATGCACATGCACACGCACCATAAACACACTTATGTATGATGGTGTGCACACACACTCGTACTTAAAACACTCAAACATGCATATGCACAAGTATCACAAGCACACACTTATGTATGATGGTGTGCATGATACACTCGTATACTCAAGCATGCATGCACCCCTGTACACACACACACCACATACAATCAATCACACATGCACGCACACACACTTACCTGCACATATATCACAAATACACACACACACATAACCACACCCACACAAACTCTCTCTCTCTCTCTCTCTCTCTCTCTCTCTCTCTCTCTCTCTCTCTCTCTCCCTCTCTCTCTCCCCCTCCCTCTCTCTCTCTCTCTCTCTCTCTCTCTCTCTCTCTGTGTGTGTCTCCCTCCCTCCCTCTCTCTCTCTCTCTCTCTCTCTCTCTCTCTCTCTCTCTCTCTCTCTCTCTCTCTCTCTCTCTGTGTACACACATCCCCCACCCCCAGCAGAACTGCAGAACTGACAAGACATATCAGTATGTGTTTGCAGTGAAAGCACTCAACTGTGTGTTGTTTCTGACTGCAGACTGAGGGTGATGCCCAGACAGTACCAGGATCTGCCCCCCCAGGCCTTCCGATGCCGGTTGCATGGCTTGACCCCCCCTGGGGCTGTGTGGAGCTCTGCAGCCCTGGATGCCATGGTGTCTACCCTGGTCAACACCCCCCTGTCTATCTGCATCACAGTAGGTGTCTACCCTGGTCAACACCCCCCTGTCTGTCTGCATCACAGTAGGTGTCTACCCTGGTCAACACCCTGCATGACAGTAGGTGTCTACCCTGGTCAACACCCCCCTGTCTGTCTGCATCACAGTAGGTGTCTACCCTGGTCAACACCCTGCATCACAGTAGGTGTCTACCCTGGTCAACACCCTGCATCACAGTAGGTGTCTACCCTGGTCAACACCCTGCATCACAGTAGGTGTCTACCCTGGTCAACACCCCCCTGTCTGTCTGCATCACAGTAGGTGTCTACCCTGGTCAACACCCCCCTGTCTGTCTGCATCACAGTAGGTGTCTACCCTGGTCAACACCCTGCATCACAGTAGGTGTCTACCCTGGTCAACACCCTGCATCACAGTAGGTGTCTACCCTGGTCAACACCCCCCTGTCTGTCTGCATCACAGTAGGTGTCTACCCTGGTCAACACCCCCCTGTCTGTCTGCATCACAGTAGGTGTCTACCCTGGTCAACACCCTGCATGACAGTAGGTGTCTACCCTGGTCAACACCCCCCTGTCTGTCTGCATCACAGTAGGTGTCTACCCTGGTCAACACCCCCCTGTCTGTCTGCATCACAGTAGGTGTCTACCCTGGTCAACACCCCCCTGTCTGTCTGCATCACAGTAGGTGTCTACCCTGGTCAACACCCCCCTGTCTGTCTGCATCACAGTAGGTGTCTACCCTGGTCAACACCCCCCTGTCTGTCTGCATCACAGTAGGTGTCAACACCCCCCTGTCTGTCTGCATCACAGTAGGTGTCTACCCTGGTCAACACCCCCCTGTCTGTCTGCATCACAGTAGGTGTCTACCCTGGTCAACACCCCCCTGTCTGTCTGCATCACAGTAGGTGTCTACCCTGGTCAACACCCCCCTGTCTGTCTGCATTACAGTAGGTTTTTTGGTGGTAGTGTGGTGGTGTTTTTGTAGATGGGCATGTATTAGGGGGTGAATGCAGTGGTAGAGAGTAATAATGTCCCATACTGCCTTTCCTCACCTCTTGCTGCAATTCCCACACTGCCCTTTGCTGCTAATCCCACACAGACCTTTCTCTCAGCTGCATGGGAAGAGCAGCAAGGGGCAGTGTGGGATTGGCAGCAAGGGGCAGTGTGGGAATGGCAGCAAGGGGCAGTGTGGGAATGGCAGCAAGGGGCAGTGTGGGAATGGCAGCAAGGGGCAGTGTGGAAACGGCAGCAAGGGGCAGTGTGGGATTGGCAGCAAGGGGCAGTGTGGGAATGGCAGCAAGGGGCAGTGTGGGAATGGCAGCAAGGGGCAGTGTGAGAACGGCAGCAAGGGGCAGTGTGGGAATGGCAGCAAGGGGCAGTGTGGGAATGGCAGCAAGGGGCGGTGTAGGAATGGCAGCAAGGAGCAGTGTGGGAATGGCAGCAAGGGGCAGCATGGGGATGGTAGCAATTGCCATTGCCACCGCCATTGCAACTAGCATTGCCACTGCCACTACCACTGCCACTACTATTGCCATTACTACCGCCATTGCCACTACCACTGCCACTACTATTGCCATTACTACCGCCATTGCCATTACTACCGCCATTGCCACTACCACTACTATTGCCATTACTACCGCCATTGCCACTACCACTGCCACTACTATTGCAATTACTACTGCCATTGCCATTACTACCGCCATTGCCACTACCACTGCCACTACTACTGCCATTACTACCGCCATTGCCACTACTACCGCCATTGCCACTACCACTGCCATTGCCACTACCACTACTATTGCCATTACTACCGCCATTGCCACTACCACTGCCATTGCCACTACCACTGCCATTGCCACTACCACTGCCATTGCCACTGCCACTACTATTGCCATTACTACCGCCATTGCCACTACCACTGCCACTACTATTGCCATTACTACCGCCATTGCCACTACCACTGCCATTGCCACTACCACTGCAGTCATTGCCTTCACCACTGCCATTGTGGGTCTGGTACTGACAGCATCTCTACTTGTGTTGTTGCAGGCAGACAGCCCCGAAGTGGTGGTGCAGCTGTTCCAGACTGGGGCAACTGAGGGGCAGCTGGCCTATGAAAGCCTCGTACAGCAGGGCCTGGTGCTGATACAGGAGGAAGAGACCCAGCCCCCTTCCTCCCCGCTCTCCAATTCCCCTGGCTCTGTAGGTCCTTCTAGCCCTTTTGCCGCCCCTCGTGACGCCTCCACTCCCTCCTCTCTCCATGCAACCCCCACCCCCCAGATAAATGACATGGTGCCCCTCGGGATTGGAATACCCTCACAGTCGCCAGTCACGCAGCCTGCCCCCTCCCCTTCCTGCAGCAGCAGTGCCAGTTCCGGCATGAGCCACGCCAGTCCCAGCATGAGCCACGCCAGTCCCAGCATGAGCCACGCCAGTCCCAGCAACCAATCTTGGGCTGCCCAGGTGGATGCGGAGCTCAGCGAAGGCACGCTGACTCCCTCCTCCAGCTTGTTGGAGATGACCCTGGATGGATCTGATTTGGAAGTGGCCAGAATCACGGATGGGTCCTCAGTGTGAGCCGCGTTGGCTGTGTAAATGGCATGTCTGGGTGATGAGTTGTTGTGCTGGGAAATGAAAGGAAAGGGAGAGAGAGTGAAGCTGGCCATGGGTAATGAGAGTGTGGAAGATGCTGTGTGGATGGTAGGGTCAGATTTGCTGTGGGAACTTGAGGACTGGGTGGAATGTGATGTGATAGAGTGCACATGCTTCACTGTTTGCCCTGGGTAGTCCCGACAGCTGCTTGAGTCGCCCGTCCTTCCTTGGCCCCCACATCTCACACCATTGCCCTCTTCTCTGTACACTTGCACCTTTCCCAGCATCATTGGATACATACATACCTATCATACACAGCACACTTGCACCTTTCCCAGCATCATTGGATACATACATACCTATCATACACAGCACACTTGCACCTTGCCCAGCATCATTGGATACATACATACCTATCATACACAGCACACTTGCACCTTGCCCAGCATCATTGGATACATACATACCTATCATACACAGCACACTTGCACCTTTCCCAGCATAATTGGATACATACATACCTATCATACACAGCACACTTGCACCTTGCCCAGCATCATTGGATACATACATACCTATCATACACAGCACACTTGCACCTTTCCCAGCATAATTGGATACATACATACCTATCATACACAGCACACTTGCACCTTTCCCAGCATCATTGGATACATACATACCTATCATACACAGCACACTTGCACCTTGCCCAGCATCATTGGATACATACATACCTATCATACACAGCACACTTGCACCTTTCCCAGCATCATTGGATACATACATACCTATCATACACAGCACACTTGCACCTTTCCCAGCATCATTGGATACATACATACCTATCATACACAGCACACTTGCACCTTTCCCAGCATCATTGGATACATACATACCTATCATACACAGCACACTTGCACCTTTCCCAGCATCATTGGATACATACATACCTATCATACACAGCACACTTGCACCTTTCCCAGCATCATTGGATACATACATACCTATCATACACAGCACACTTGCACCTTTCCCAGCATCATTGGATACATACATACCTATCATACACAGCACACTTGCACCTTTCCCAGCATCATTGGATACATACATACCTATCATACACAGCACACTTGCACCTTTCCCAGCATCATTGGATACATACATACCTATCATACACAGCACACTTGCACCTTTCCCAGCATCATTGGATACATACATACCTATCATACACAGCACACTTGCACCTTTCCCAGCATCATTGGATACATACATACCTATCATACACAGCACACTTGCACCTTGCCCAGCATCATTGGATACATACATACCTATCATACACAGCACACTTGCACCTTGCCCAGCATCATTGGATACATACATACCTATCATACACAGCACACTTGCACCTTTCCCAGCATAATTGGATACATACATACCTATCATACACAGCACACTTGCACCTTTCCCAGCATCATTGGATACATACATACCTATCATACACAACACACTTGCACCTTTCCCAGCATAATTGGATACATACATACCTATCATACACAGCACACTTGCACCTTTCCCAGCATCATTGGATACATACATACCTATCATACACAGCACACTTGCACCTTTCCCAGCATCATTGGATACATACATACCTATCATACACAGCACACTTGCACCTTTCCCAGCATCATTGGATACATACATACCTATCATACACAGCACACTTGCACCTTGCCCAGCATCATTGGATACATACATACCTATCATACACAGCACACTTGCACCTTTCCCAGCATCATTGGATACATACATACCTATCATACACAGCACACTTGCACCTTTCCCAGCATCATTGGATACATACATACCTATCATACACAGCACACTTGCACCTTGCCCAGCATCATTGGATACATACATACCTATCATACACAGCACACTTGCACCTTTCCCAGCATCATTGGATACATACATACCTATCATACACAGCACACTTGCACCTTTCCCAGCATCATTGGATACATACATACCTATCATACACAGCACACTTGCACCTTGCCCAGCATCATTGGATACATACATACCTATCATACACAGCACACTTGCACCTTTCCCAGCATCATTGGATACATACATACCTATCATACACAGCACACTTGCACCTTGCCCAGCATCATTGGATACATACATACCTATCATACACAGCACACTTGCACCTTTCCCAGCATCATTGGATACATACATACCTATCATACACAGCACACTTGCACCTTTCCCAGCATCATTGGATACATACATACCTATCATACACAGCACACTTGCACCTTTCCCAGCATCATTGGATACATACATACCTATCATACACAGCACACTTGCACCTTTCCCAGCATCATTGGATACATACATCCCTATGCAGTGGCCCTATCATACACTGTACACTTGCACCTTTCCCAGCATCATTGGATACATACATACCTATGCAGTGGCCCTATCATACACTGTACACTTGCACCTTTCCCAGCATAATTGGATACATACATACCTATGCAGTGGCCCTATCATACACAGCACACTTGCACCTTTCCCAGCATAATTGGATACATACATACCTATGCAGTGGCCCTATCATACACAGCACACTTGCACCTTTCCCAGCATAATTGGATACATACATACCTATCATACACAGCACACTTGCACCTTTCCCAGCATAATTGGATACATACATACCTATCATACACAGCACACTTGCACCTTGCCCAGCATCATTGGATACATACATACCTATCATACACAGCACACTTGCACCTTTCCCAGCATCATTGGATACATACATACCTATCATACACAGCACACTTGCACCTTTCCCAGCATCATTGGATACATACATACCTATCATACACAGCACACTTGCACCTTTCCCAGCATCATTGGATACATACATACCTATCATACACAGCACACTTGCACCTTTCCCAGCATCATTGGATACATACATCCCTATGCAGTGGCCCTATCATACACTGTACACTTGCACCTTTCCCAGCATCATTGGATACATACATACCTATGCAGTGGCCCTATCATACACTGTACACTTGCACCTTTCCCAGCATAATTGGATACATACATACCTATGCAGTGGCCCTATCATACACAGCACACTTGCACCTTTCCCAGCATAATTGGATACATACATACCTATGCAGTGGCCCTATCATACACAGCACACTTGCACCTTTCCCAGCATAATTGGATACATACATACCTATCATACACAGCACACTTGCACCTTTCCCAGCATAATTGGATACATACATACCTATCATACACAGCACACTTGCACCTTTCCCAGCATCATTGGATACATACATACCTATGCAGTGGCCCTATCATACACAGCACACTTGCACCTTTCCCAGCATAATTGGATACATACATACCTATGCAGTGGCCCTATCATACACAGCACACTTGCACATGGCTCCTCCATATGGATGGACGCCTTCTATAAGTCGTTCCTTTTCATCCGTGGATCCAGTATTACCAGTGTATGGATAGTCTTATTTTCGTGTTCATGTGCCCCTGTCTTCTGAAGAAGGAATTCAGTTTGCAGAAAAACTTGTGTGAACTCAGGAAGAATGTTTCATGCTATACTTTTTTCCTGCCATTGAATTATGTTTGATAAAATTCACTCTGTAGCAGTACCAAATAATTGCTGCTCATGTTAGGGAGAAACTGTGTTGAAGATAAAGTATGTATTTCTCCTTTATGAACTCCAAGTTGTTTGATGCATAGAAAGATACTTGGAGAATGTATCAATTGAATGCATGTTTGCTTGGGGAAGTGGGTTGGCTTGGGAAATGACGATGTATGATAGGGGAGCAGTGGTCATCTGGAAAAAGTGTGTTTTCGAAAGCCAAAGCGTGAAGGTGTGTTGCTTTTCCACTTTGGTATTTCTTATTGATTTTGATGCACACGGTCTTAGTGATGGCATTTCCAGGAGGCACACAGTTTTTCATTTCCACCCCAGTTCTCTAGTCCTGTTCCAGTCAACTTGCTTACACTCATGGTGACTGTTTTCATTTCCACCCCAGTTCTCTAGTCCTGTTCCAGTCAACTTACTTACACTCATGGTGACTGTTAGAACATTTGCTTCCCATAACTCCACATTTACTGTGCAGTTCTCTGCATTCTATCTTTCTAAGAGGAGTCACATGGTTTATCATTACTCTCATACTCATTATCATTGTCATCATTCTGATAACCCCTGGTGGCCAGATTGGCTGCTTGGGCTTCCTGTGGCTGAGCTACTGGAGTAGACCCTGAAAGCCAGCTAGCCAGGGGGTCCAGCTGATGAGGGAGCATTGAGCAGCTCTGACCTTGTGTTCTCTGTTACTCTGAAAGGAGGGTACTTGCTCTCTGTAGTCCCTGATCACAGTAAGGTGCTATTTGTTTGCTGAGAGCTTTGTTTGTGTTACTGCCGCAAGTGATTCATGGAGGAGGGTCAACTATGGAGTACTAGAGAGACAGGATTTCCATTTAGCTCTTCAGAGAAAGACAGATCAGGGACTCCTTTTGAAGGGCCAGGTGGGAGTGCTGAGGCTCTGGCTGTCTTCTGGAGTTGCATGATGAGCTGGGTGGTGTGCAAGGTTGTGTGTCTCGAGCTGGGTGGTATGCAAGGTTCTGTGTCTCAAGCACTGGTCTCGTGACTCAACATGGCACGACCATGATTTCCTGTCCATCTACAGACCTGGGCTGACAGAAGGTCGCACCACATACTCCATGGGGAGGAATGTATTCTTGTCGGGACAAAGAATGATTTTGAAGTGTTAATGACTAGGGCAAGCCTGCTGACGCTCAAAGGGATGAAGTATACCTCACGGGGCTTTGTGGAGAATTCTCTTTGGAGACTTGAACTGTGGAAGTAGAGGAGAGTTACGAGGTGCATCTTAACAGGGAGGATATGGTGGGGATGAGGTGATGGAACGTATGAAGTGTGGAAAGTATTGTTGCTCTCGCTTGAAATTTGGCGGTGGGATGGGATGGTGCCACCTATAGCCTTGCAGACAAAGAGCCGAGTTTGAAGGCTGCTGTCCTTACCTGGTCAGCAGGGGGGGGGGGGGGGGGGGATCTGACCTGTGTCTGGCAAAGGCTGTTTTCCGATGAGGACATTACCCACCCCTCCACCCACCCACCCCTCCACCCACTCACCCCTCCACCCATCCACCGAGCTTATCTCAGTGTGAATTATGGTTCAGCTTTCTTTTCTGTTTCTTTTCTTATTTTTTAAGGCAAATAGATGAATGAAAATCAAAATTTGGTTTTCATACTAACAGTTGTTATTTGTGGTTGAGATGTTATTGTATTGGAAATGCCTCTTTATGTAATTTTTGTTCTTTCTTTCTTTTGACAATCATGATTTGAATTTGTGTTTGAGTGATGGTGACAAAGTTCATTTCCTTTGAATAAAACGTTATGTGCTATGTTTTTGAAATGTAGAATTTAAGATATGGAGATATTGAATGTATGATAATGATGATAAGTTTTCAGGATATTCATATTGTCTTCTTTTTTCTTATTCTACCTTCCTACCACCTTTTTTTAAATATGAAGAGGTTGATTGTTGACAGGTTTATTACTCTGATATTTGAGGCAGGATGCATTTGAATTTCGAGAGGTGGAAAATAAAAAGTTGTGTGCAGAAATCTCGTGTGTAATGCTTTCCTTGTCTTACGTGGGTGTGTGTGTGTGTGCACGTGTATGCATGTGTGTGTGTGCATGCACGTGTGTGTGTGTGTGTGTGATATTATGTCATTAAACAGTGAAGAGAATACATGGCATCATAAATGTAATTTGTATTCAGTCATAGGATAGTATATCCTTGAGTGGAATGTTTCATTCTGTGCAGCCTATCACCAAACACTTGAAATATCACAGCAATGCTGAATGGTTTGAGCCCCATAGACGTGCAGTGGCAGTGCTTGGTGTGTTTGGCCAGAAACAAGTGTTGCTGACGGTGCTGATATCCAGATGATGGTTTATTAACATTATACAAAAATACAAGTTGACACTTTTTACAAACAAATGTGCAATGCATTGCATATTGCATTGTCAACTGACAACATCCAATGTACAAATGACGTGAAGATGAGTACTCATTGAAGTATTGAAAGATGTTGTAATGGGTTTTGCAAACCACTGTAAAGGTATTCATCAGAATATAATGTTCTCAAAGCTCTTGCATAAATCAACATCACATTAAAATACAGAAGAGTTTGAGGCTTACAAAAGGCTAAAACCTCGACTTACCAGAACACGGCTGTCCACTACAATATGCATGACCAACTGTTCTTGCCATCCCCAGCACATGGAAAGGGAATGGCAATTGATAGACAAATGGATCACGTGATAAATCAGAAATGTTGCACCAAACCATGTTTTCCATGTCGCTTGCCTGCTTAGTGTGTCTCGTATTTGATTTTCACTCTACACGTCATTTCCAACAATGACTACTACTTTCACTGGCGTTCAGTCGTAGCTATGAGACCAGATGTAAATGCTCAACAAGTCCTGCGTGTCTGCAACCTATACATCAGATGGCTAACGAGCTCTGCACCACTCGATGAAAGGCGCCTTGTTTTCCCGTACATTTACATCGTAACTGGATTGCTTCAGCAAACTGAATGGTACATCTGGTGGATGGCTGAAAGTTTGCTGTCGCAGCTGTTGCTCAATTCAAAAAGGAACTGTAGAAGAAGTTTTGTGGAGAGACGTTGAATCTGGGTGTTTGAGGTCCAATGGACCACAACTCCTGAAGTCAAAGACATGCTCTCATGGCATGTGACAAACGACTTTGCCACAGAACCACCAAGGAACGACTTAACTTCATCAAGCATCTCTGCATTTTTCAGACTCTGCATCTACTTAATCAATTACTATGTCCTGAAGATTTCTTGGTGTTGAACATACAATTTCACACTTGTACATGCACATGCCACAGATAGAAAGTAATTGACTGAGGGAGGGTGGGAGAAAACTTTGTGATGCAGTCGTTTTCGATATAATCGATTTGAAAAGGGGAAAGTATATAAAGGGAGTCGTCACAGATTTATTCTGTCCGCAGATGTTCTTGAGTTGAGGCAGTGGAAAGCGTAGTATAGAAATGATCTGTCTATGACAGTTGCTATGATTTCATTGGTGTTCGTTCACATGAGCATTGTGCCCATTTACATGGCTGCCATGAAGAGGGCGAGGTTTGACAAGGGGGTGTCGCGGTATAGAACTTTACGCCCCCTATGGATTGGGGGTAAGAACAGACCCCCAATGGATTGGGGGTAAGATTAGACCCCCTATGGATTGGGGGTAAGAACAAGAACAGACCCCCAATGGATTGGGGGTATGAACAGATCCCCTATGGATTGGGGGTAAGAGTAGACGCTCAGTGTCTCTATACGCGATCCCCCTGGGGGTTTGGGGTAAGAATTGACCCACAGCGTCTCCCTACGCAATTCGTAAGAGGCGAATAACTATAGGGACACCGTGACTTGATTTGCATTCACTCTAAACTGTTCTAGTGATCTTCATGCTTATTGGCCTTACATAGCCTACAAAGGCTGAGAGGCTGTAAAACGCCATCCATCCTTTGGTCAATGGCCTTACAAAACCTACAAAGGCTGAAAGGCCGTTAAACCCCATCAGTCCAGTCCCATTCTTTAGTTTACGTTCAGTAGGGCATGTCCCATCATTTTCTATGCAGTACATGCGTGTCAGAGGGAGACAGACATCTGTACAATTTGTTCATGATGTGCAGTCGTTGAAATGGGTTCAGAATGAACACTGAAGACAGCACTAAGGATTTGGTGCTAAATGAAAATATTGAGGCTCAAAACCCTCGATCTCTCGGGAGGTGTTGCAATGTACCATGAAATAAGCTGATAAAGCACGGCAGCTAATACAAAATACAAGCTTTTCAAAATTCTTTTGCTGTGAAACCCATACATGTTTTTGTGATAGTGGAGAAGAGCGCTGGGAGGTTGAAATCGTACACCATTCAAACTCCGTTTCTTGTCCCTCTGTGGGCTGGGGGTAAGAATAGACCCACCGCGCCTCCCTACGCGATTCGTAAGAGGCGAATAACTAGGGACATCTCGACTTGATTTGCGTTTATTCTAAACTGTCTGATCTGCTGCTCTGTTCTGTTTTAGGTGTGATGCCTTTTTCTTCTCCTTATGTCTATGCGTATGCGCACTGACTTTAGAAAATGTAGTCTTCCTAAAATATATTCCCCTTGCTTTCAGGGAGATTCAAAGAGGGGCTGATTATTCCTGTAGACCTTGAACCCATTGTAGACATGAAATGCTCGTCCTGAGGAACAGGTGAAGCTTGGGGAATGGGAGAGGACTGGTGAGGGAGGGAAGGGGTGGGGTGGGTGGAGGTGGAGGAGCTTGTCCAGGAGAAGGGGTTCAAATGGATGAGATTATGGTCTATGGTAAGAGATCAAACAGGAAGGGGGACAGACTCGGGGGGGGGGGGGGGGGGGGGGGGGGGGGGGGGGGGGGGGCGGGGGATAGTTTGAAGGGACAGGTGGATAATTAGGATGGGAAGGAATGGGATGAGGTCTGAAGGGGGCGTGCAGATTGGGGCAGGAGATGAAGAACGGAGGGGATGGAGGAGAGAGGAGGGGAAGCCCCTCTACAAGTGGTAGTCGAGGTTTTCAGGGCTCTGGCTGTAGATGACAGGAGGGGAAGCCCCTCTACAAGTGGTAGTCGAGGTTTTCAGGGCTCTGACTGTAGGATTGGGGCAGGAGATGGAGAACGGAGGTGATGGAGGAGAGAGGAGGGGAAGCCCCTCTACAAGTGGTAGTCGAGGTTTTCAGGGCTCTGACTGTAGGATTGGGGCAGGAGATGGAGAACGGAGGTGATGGAGGAGAGAGGAGGGGAAGCCCCTCTACAAGTGGTAGTCCAGGTTTTCAGGGCTCTGACTGTAGGATTGGGGCAGGAGATGGAGAACGGAGGTGATGGAGGAGAGAGGAGGGGAAGCCCCTCTACAAGTGGTAGTCGAGGTTTTCAGGGCTCTGGCTGTAGATGACAGGAGGGGAAGCCCCTCTACAAGTGGTAGTCGAGGTTTTCAGGGCTCTGGCTGTAGATGACAGGAGGGGAAGCCCCTCTACAAGTGGTAGTCGAGGTTTTCAGGGCTCTGGCTGTAGATGACAGGAGGGGAAGCCCCTCTACAAGTGGTAGTCGAGGTTTTCAGGGCTCTGGCTGTAGATGACAGGAGGGGAAGCCCCTCTACAAGTGGTAGTCGAGGTTTTCAGGGCTCTGGCTGTAGATGACAGGAGGGGAAGCCCCTCTACAAGTGGTAGTCGAGGTTTTCAGGGCTCTGGCTGTAGATGACAGGAGGGGAAGCCCCTCTACAAGTGGTAGTCGAGGTTTTCAGGGCTCTGGCTGTAGATGACAGGAGGGGAAGCCCCTCTACAAGTGGTAGTCGAGGTTTTCAGGGCTCTGGCTGTAGATGACAGGAGGGGAAGCCCCTCTACAAGTGGTAGTCGAGGTTTTCAGGGCTCTGGCTGTAGATGACAGGAGGGGAAGCCCCTCTACAAGTGGTAGTCGAGGTTTTCAGGGCTCTGACTGTAGATGACAGGAGGGGAAGCCCCTCTACAAGTGGTAGTCGAGGTTTTCAGGGCTCTGACTGTAGATGACAGGATGCTGGCTGTCGCTGGAAGGAGGGGTGTTTTTGTTCGCGACCTTGCCGTTGCTGAAGTGAAGGTCATCGAGTTGCGCCCCTGCATTGTAGTAGGATGCAGACTGCGTGCCCTTGAACCTTGCCGACTGCCGTCTCCTGCAGCGCCAGACACGGGAGAAGGTCAACTCAATTAAATGCTGTATTCAGTTGAGGGGTGTCACGACAAAAAAGTTTATCCTGCCAAAAACGTTTGCAGATATAAATAGAACAGTGCAATCTATTTCAGTTGACTGGAGGTTCCCAGATCTATTTATATCGATATAGCTTATTGCAGGACAATTGTTCATTGTCGTGACAAGGGGGTTCTGACTCGAACAGTGTTGTTCATCCCCCAACAGAAAGTGTCGGGATCATCAGATGACAAGGAGGGGAAAGTGGGAAGTGAACTATGGCTTTTGTAATGAACTGAAAATGGCAGAGATCGAGAATGATTCAAGATCACGTGACTTGTAAGTGAGTTACTTCAGAACATTGATCAAGATGAAGACAGGACGAAGGCAAGGAGGAAAACAAGAAATGTATTGAAATGAACAGAAAAGGGTAGAGAAGAATAAGAAAAATGAAAAGAGGAGGAATGACGCAAACAGAAAAAAATGAAGATGGCGAACTAAAAGATGAAACTGAAAAGAAAGCGAGAGTAAATATTTATTAAATAAATAACTTGACAGGTTGACTGATGGCTGCATGGATGCGAAATGAGTGCAGTGTTAGAAATGACCAAATGCCGTTTTCCTTGCAAAGACTCCCTACATAGAAAAGGGCCCTATGGGTTGGGGGTAAGAACACTCACCATGTCTCCCTACGCTATCAGCAACAGGCGAATGACTATGGAAATCGAGACTTGACTGGGTGTTACTCTAACCAGCTCTAGAGAACTGGTAGTCAACAGTCTCACTTAGCCTACATAGGATGTTACTCTAACCAGGTCTAGAGAACTGGTAGTCAACAGTCTCACATAGCCTACATAGGCTGTTACTCTAACCAGCTCTAGAGAACTGGTAGTCAACAGTCTCACTTAGCCTACATAGGATGTTACTCTAACCAGGTCTAGAGAACTGGTAGTCAACAGTCTCACATAGCCTACATAGGCTGTTACTCTGACCAGCTCTAGAGAACTGGTAGTCAACAGTCTCACATAGCCTACATAGGCTGTTACTCTGACCAGCTCTAGAGAACTGGTAGTCAACAGTCTCACATAGCCTACATAGGCTGTTACTCTAACCAGCTCTAGAGAACTGGTAGTCAACAGTCTCACATAGCCTACATAGGCTGTTACTCTGACCAGCTTTAGAGAACTGGTAGTCAACAGTCTCACATAGCCTACATAGGCTGTTACTCTAACCAGGTCTAGAGAACTGGTAGTCAACAGTCTCACATAGCCTACATAGGCTGTTACTCTAACCAGCTCTAGAGAACTGGTAGTCAACATGCAGTCTCACATAGCCTACATAGGATGTTACTCTAACCAGGTCTAGAGAACTGGTAGTCAATAGTCTCACATAGCCTACATAGGCTGTTACTCTGACCAGCTTTAGAGAACTGGTAGTCAACAGTCTCACATAGCCTACATAGGCTGTTACTCTAACCAGCTCTAGAGAACTGGTAGTCAACAGTCTCACATAGCCTACATAGGCTGTTACTCTGACCAGCTTTAGGGAACTGGTAGTCAACAGTCTCACATAGCCTACATAGGCTGTTACTCTAACCAGCTCTAGAGAACCGGTAGTCAACAGTCTCACATAGCCTACATAGGCTGTTACTCTAACCAGCTTTAGAGAACTGGTAGTCAATAGTCTTACATAGCCTACATAGGATGTTACTCTAACCAGCTCTTAGAGAACTGGTAGTCAACAGTCTCACATAGCCTACATAGGATGTTACTCTAACCAGGTCTAGAGAACTGGTAGTCAATAGTCTTACATGGCCTACATAGGCTAATAGACCATACAACTTCATTCATTCATTTGTTCCTTGTTTATTTCATTTGTTCATTCGTTCGTTCATCTATCCATTTTATTCGTGCATTCATCCATCATTTGCTCATTCATCCATCCATTCATTCATCCATTCGTTCATTCATCTGCCTGTTCATTCCATGGAAAGGCACAGACACTGACCTCTTTCTGACTCCCATGACGGTGGCCACTACGGCTGCTAGAATGATGATGACGCCCACTATGACCATCAGAATGACCACTGCAGTGAGAAATGGCGCCGTCACAGTAGGGTCAACCGTAGACACTCATAGAAGTTGTGAGTGTCTTTGGGTCAACGTAATGCTTCTGCTATATCAATCTCATAGATACAGTATGATCGAGAAACGATATTCTGGGGTAGGGGTTGGGGGCGAGGGTGGGGGGGCGGGGAAATTCGAGAAGTGATTATTGATAAGAGCTGTGAACAAGGAGCAATTAGCGTTTTGTGTGTAGTTCGCATGTGAGTGAAATATCAAATGAAAATACTGCTTTACACACTTCATTTCTTCATCCAACCCTTCGAGTGGAGGAGGATTGCACACTGCAGTAGACAGAGATTTATGTCATTGGACCTATGGTCAATGAAACGCACAACAGTACTCTTGCCAGCCAACTTCCTAACAGCAGATACCCTGCAAGCTGAATAGCATAGGAAACATTGGCCATGCATGATGATGATGATGATGGTGATGATGATGATGATAATGACGACAATGGTAATGATAACAACGACGACGGCGATGACCACGATCATGATAACAACAATGATGTCTGAATAGGAGATTATGCCAGAACAAAACTTAATGTAACCATTATGCTTTTTTTTTCGGCCAAGCTTTTGCGGAGATACATGTAGGCCATGCCATGGCAGGGAGCTTGATAAACGTATGAACTGAAGAAGAACGATCGTCATAGTGGTCGTACGAACTTGTCACTGAAGGCTTCTAAATATCTCCAATTACACATACGAACTTTATAGTGAGGGCCTTTAACACTCTCTACTGTCTGTTATGAAGGGTTTACTTATTACATGAATGAAAAGGCAGACACCGTCATATCACTTTAAAGAGGAAACGGAAACTCACAGGCCAGCATGCCCTGACTTAGTCCTGCGCCTGCCGTACTGGCTGACGAGGGAGATGGCTCTGCAGTGGCGTTCGTTGTCTCACTCGTGGAGACCTCGATCCCGTTTTCAGGAGTTGTCTGTTCTTGAGGAGTTATTTCCCCTGAACTACCAGCAGAGCTGTCGCTGGAAGGGTTCTGAGTTGTTGGGGATTGTGTGGTGGGGGGCTGGGTGGGTGGTGACATGGTGGGTGGTGACTGGGTGGGTGGTGACTGGGTGGGTGGTGACATGGTGGGTGGTGACTGGGTGGGTGGTGACTGGGTAGGCGAGGAGGCGGAGGACGTGGTAGGGGATTCTGTCGTTGGGTTGATAGTGGTGGGGGATGTGGTACTAGTGATAGTGGTGGGGGATGTGGTACTAGTGATAGTGGTGGGGGATGTGGTACTAGTGATAGTGGTGGGAATTGTGGTTGTAAATGGTGTTGTGGTAGGCGCAGTAGTGGTGGTGGTAGACATGGTAGTTGTGGTGGGAGTGGTAGTGGTGGGACTGGTAGTGGTGGAGACTGTGGTAGTCAGGGGAAAACCATCGCAAACAACTTGAATGCTGTCGTTCGATTGCACATCTGCAAGAAAGATCAAGGACTGATGCCAAACCAATGACGAATGCTAACCGGGATGTCTTACACGAAACGACTTGCAACAATAGAAACATGAATTTCTTCCATACAATTTCAGAGAGAGAGAGAGAGAGAGAGAGAGAGAGAGAGAGAGAGAGAGAGAGAGAGAGAGAGAGAGAGAGAGAGAGAGAACGAAAACTATTGGTGGGGCCTCCGGCCCAATCCAAACAGTAAGTTTTCCAAAAGTTATCCAAAACAAACTTTTGTCGATAAGAACTTAATTTTTAAAAATTCACAAAACAAGGTCAAGACTGGCAACCAGTCATGCAAAGTTTTGCGAGTACAGAGGCAATAAAGTCACTTTCTGCGAGCGAAAGTCCGAAATGTCTCTGGTTTTCGTGCTTTCTGCGCATTCTGGGCTGGATTCGTTGAAGGCCTGCTTCTTGTCACCCTCGTGCTGCCCGTGTTGCATGAGACGCTGCCACTGCTGTTTTGTCTGGCAGTCAGCTGTTGGGTGCCCCGCAATGAGGCTGCTGTGATGGTGGAAAACTCAGCTGATGAAGGGAGGCGCGTCTGACGTGTAGATCTTGCTGGCTTGCTGGTGGAATTGTCAACAGATGGAACAATGGCTGGACCACACTCTGCTAGCGGCGGAGTTTCCTCAGAGTCCTCACCAAGATCCAAGGTACCAGGGGGTCCCGTGTTACTTCCACTTGTGTCAGGCTTCTTTTCCTGTCTCGTGCGTTCAACTGCTGCTGTTATTGACCGCTTCGAAACGAGCATCGAAGCCCCTCATCCACTTATCTTCCTCAAATGGATGACCCTTAGAAACAGTGGCACTGATGGAGGCATCATTTGGAGAGGAGTCTGTCAGCATCTCCGATACATCATTTTCTTCTGAGAGGACTGCTTTATTTTGCCACGAAATATGGTGTCGCCGAGAAGGTCACGGTCGTTGTAGGGGGGAAGGACGATGTCGAGGCACGGGAACATCGTGCAGCATCAGACGCTCTCGCAAATGGTATTCGCGGTAATTTCATCATTTTTTTCGACTAAATTAGAGAAATTCGCTCTCTCACCCAAGGCTCTGTGTTTCTGGGCACGCAACTGGTCACGTCGAAGCTGTGCAGGAGGTTTTCTTCTCCAGTGTCCGTGTGGAGTATGAGGAGCGAGTAATGGCTACCCGTCACTTACGGTTGAGAGTGAGTCTTTCCGTCATTCAGCGCCTCACTCTCAACCGTCTGGCAACTTCTCTTTGAGAAACACCATCCTGGGCCCAACCCAGGGCTCGGCCACAATCAACAGTCCTCAGCTTTCTTCTTGCGACCATGTCTTTCTCTGCAGTGATTTGGTAACATTTTCGTTTCCCTCTTTATCCAACTACCGTTGAAAACTGTTCATGGGACATTGGTCGGGCACGTGCATTTTGTTTTTTTATTTCAACAGCCATGTGTTACAAATGTAACGGGTCAGCGATTTGCATTCTTTTTCCCAAAAACGGCTTCGTTGTACCGCACGTGAACGCTTTTTCAACAAAGGGTAACGCGCTAAAGGCCCCTTCACACTGCAGAATAATGTCATACGCAACCACTGTCAAGCTTATGTCTGGTAACTCCTTTTTTCAGTTAGCATTGCAACAAATTGTAATTTCATAAAATTTCAAGAGTGACCCTTAACTTATTGCGACTAGTGTACCTTTGGAGGGGGAGTTTTTGACGACTTCTTCAGTGTGTCTGCGATGTCTTGTAGCGTAGTTGCGGGCTTCGTTCCCCCTCATGCATCCGGCACGGAAATCAGGTGGCGGCGGCACGTAGTGAGCCTGATCTATGCGTGGGTGTGTTTCTGTGGCAGGTCTGTAGGAGCAGTCCCTGTCAAGGTTTCCCCCTCTCGTCTCGTAATCTCACGTACCGTAGTGTACCGGTCCCCGAGAGTGATGCTGCTCCTTTCCTTGTGCTGCCAACAGCGGTGTGCCACGGGCACAGACATGTTGGTCTTCGTCTAAGCTGCTGCAATAGGCGAACGGCAAGTAACCTTCGGCGTGCTGCTGGGTATCTTGTCTTGGTCTCCCCCATGTACCCTGGGTTACTGGTGCCCGAGACTGGTGCTGCTTCATTCCTTGCGATACCAATAGTGGTGTGCCACTGGGATCGCCATGTAGATTCTCGTCGAGGTTGCTGTAATAGTCGAACGGCAAGCTAGTTTCTACGTGCTGCTGAAAATCTTGGCTCGGTCTCCATGTACCATGTGTTACCGGTCCCTGAGACGGGTGCTGCTTCATTCCTTGTGATACCAAAAGTGGTGTGCCACTGGGAGAGCCATGACGGTTTTTGTCGAGGTTGCTGTAGTAGGCAAACGGCAAAGAAGTTTCGATGTTGCCGAATATCTTGGCTTGGTCTCCTCCATGTATCGGTCCCAGATTTTCTTGTACCATTATGTCTCGGATGGTACTGGTGTCTTGTAGAAGTAGTTGTTTGAGGCAAAGCCTGTTGTTTCTGAAGTATGCATGGTGTCCCTCGCGGCGGAGCTCTCGGAGAGTTTGGGCTTGACTAGGCGCGAGTTCTCCCGAGATTCTTACTCCCAGTCTTCTGAGGGGGTCGCGGCCGTATTTCAGCAGGTTCATTTTGTTCAAGAACGTGTTGAGTTCTACAAGAACCGGACGCCTTCCCTGTGATCTACCACTTGTGGCACCAAGTCTTTGCACCCGCTTGATGTCTTTCTCAGACCAGGCAGCTCCGAGTACGGTTTCG
>JAWQFJ010000498.1:187500-191534 GCA_034096865.1 Theodoxus fluviatilis
ACGGCCACGGGTTCCAGTTGACGGGGAAGGAAGCTGCCTAGTGGTTACCGCCTTATGGAGAATTCTGGTACAGAAATTTGGGCCCTCAGAAGGAAGCAATTGCTACGTACACAGGCGCGCGCGTACATACAGGCAGGTAGGCAGGCAGGCAGGTAGACAGGCAGGCAGGTAGCTAGTACAGGCAGGCAGACAGACATGGGAAGTAGATGGACACATGGTAGCGCATAGAGATCATACAGATGATAGGGGCAAGCAGCAGATGGAAAAAAACGGAGGAATGATTCAAACGAGTCATTTGAAAAGTTTGCAAACAAAGAAACTTCATAAAACATACTTTAATCTTCGAATAAATGCATTTTATTTCTCTGTAATCTCCTTAAGCCCCTCTTCAAATATGATATGATTTTACACAGCGTGCACAGAGATCGGGACAACAGATGAGCACCTGAAGCAGTGACCAGGTGTGGCCTTCCCACCCACCCACCCACCCACCCACACCTCCACCCCCATCCCCCACCCCAGAGAGTGTCAGGAGGTGCAAAGGGCCGAAACACTGAAGACCGTCTGCTACCTTGCTCCACGGCGAGTTTCTTGCCACAAGTGCTCAAACATGTCGCCCATTGAAAAGTGTCAATGCCACCTGATCCTATGCCTCACATTCTCTTCTCTTTCTGACACTCATCATCTCCTTCATCTCCTTCTGAAGCAAACGTCCACGCTGCTCGCATTTTTCACCCATTGAAATGGAAAGTCACGATTCCTTTCTGATGGCGAGGATTAGCACAATGGCGGGCGGAATGGGTTTCAGGGTGTTAATTTCTCCTCTTCCCCCTTGACAATGGGGTCGTACTACCAGGCAACTTAGGAGAGTCCGGAGCAAAATGGGACTTGCACCAAAGCAAACAAGGGCTAGCCAAGCTTTCTTGCACAGAAAAACAACAGCAGTCTTTGTAGAATTGATAATGGCAGACCCTAGACCCTCGCGAATCATATGTCGAGATGTTCTGGTTGGGGAAAAAATTCACGTCACAGATTCTTGTAATGTTCCTGACCACTTCAAAAGACGAAGCTTGCTTTTTTGCTTAGTATCAAAGCTGGTAGAAATACAAAACCCAGTTTACCGCATGAATATTGTGTGTATCCTGTGACAGTGCTTTATGAATTCTACTGATCATTGTTATCTCTCATTTCCTCCCTCTTTTTTTTTTCTTTTTCTTGGGTGCGTCCTTTTTCTAGCCCAGCCCATTCGATTTCCGTTTCGGATCGTCTTATCGTGCGCGGAATATCGCGCGGACGCAGATTTTGCGACAGGCCGTAAATGGGGGCGTGCTTCCTTGAACCCCAAACTGCAACACACCGCAATGATTTTCTCACGCCCAGACTGCGCCTAAGACATCTAATAGCAACCGTTCGCGCTGCACTAGGGCATACGGCCTTGATATCGACGTCGAACTGAAGCAGACAAGCGACACACCCCACTAATGAATGCAGGAAGTATTGTGAAAGGAACCAGGCAGTGTTTTGTCATGGGAAACTATGCAGACGCAGAAGAAGAAAAAGAGTAGAAAGTTTTCTCGCCACGACCGGAGGAAAGAGTGGGGTTGGAGTAACAAGATTAGGAGGTGGAGATGGGTTGGGGTGATGTGGGAAAGAGGGGGAGGGTGATGGGGGAGAGGAGAGGGTGATGGAGGGGGGGGGGGATTGGGGGGGGGGGGGGAGACGTGTTCGAGTAGAGACGGGAAGATGAGTGGAAAAGGTGGCTTAGGTTCTGCACTACTTCTAAAACAAAACGAACCAAAGGTTTGTAGTTAAGGTAATATGAAAAAAGGTCGGTAAGTTGGCCTGATTTTTTTTCAAAAGGAGGAGCCCGTACATGCGTGTGTGTGTGTTTGTGTGTGTGTGTGTGTGTGTGTGTGTGTGTGTGTGTGTGTGTTCGTGTGTGTGTCTATGTGTAGGCCTATGTATGTGTGTGTATGTGCGTGCGTGCGTGTGAAAAAATGTCATGTATAAAGTATATGAAATTTCTCTTTCGCTGAAATGCTTTTTACTTTAATAGTGCTCATTGGGAAGATAGCAGAGCCCGAAGTTTGTTGTTTACCTTCGATTTATTTCTCCTTTTTTCCCCCTTTCTTTAGCACAATCGAAAAAAGTGTAGGGTCAGCAGGTGAAAAATAGAGGCGGTCCGGTTACCGTAAGCACAACTTTGTTTTTCTTTCTAATACAGCCCCAAAATACCACGTTGCACTTTCCATAGTTTTGCTTTTCAGCACTATTTATTCATTTCTTTCTTTTTATTTCTTTCTTTCTCTGTCTTTTCATATATCTCCACCTCACGTCTTCGTGATATAAAGGCCGCTGCGTTAATCTGGATTTTAAAAATAACACTTTTATTTTCACACTTTTTCATCACTTTAGATATCATAGGTGGGCTTTCACGTGTGCTTGATAACAGAGACAATATATCTGCCATGAATGAATATTCAGTAACTCCATAGAGGCTTCTTTCTTCCCCAACTAGAAAAACCTGCAACCTCCATCAGTGGATACGTGTGAAAAGTCTAAGGCTGTGTGCTGTATGATGACATGGCGGACAAGGGAACGCGGGTTACTGTTATCGAGAGGAACGAATGCGGCGACTGTCTGCCAGGCACCAATCGACGCAGGAGAAACGTCGCTATCACGGGAAAACAACACCGTTCTCGCCGCCACTCCGATTGCACACAGCCTCGAAAGGCAAATGGGGTGCGAACACAGATGTACACTATGGACTAGCCTCCGGCCGACATACACACGAATACGACGAAGACGAGGGTAGAATATTAATAACAAATATAGGCTGCAACACTGCCCCCCCTTTTCATCACCCACCCACCCCCCCACCGCCCCCCCCCGAGCCCCCCCCCCCCCCCCCCCCAATCATCCCCCATCCCCCACCCCACCCCCCCAAAAAAGTAGACAGGACTGAGACTGACACGTGAATTCCAACCCTTCTCACAGCTCTAGCAGGGAAGGTTGGTTACATATATACATGTCACCTTTGTTTCGCACCATTTTCGCACAGCGGCCGAGAAACCAAGGTTTACTTTCAGTAAGATACACAATGGTTGACAAGCTGTGTAATTTCTATACACACCAGAGAGGAGAGCCGGGTCAGGTTTGGCACACGAATACAGGCGCCAGCAGCCCATGTGTAGTCCAGTGGTTGGACTGCACTTGTATTCTGCCATCGGCGTACGTTCCAACCTAGAGGCTGCAGCTATCGACACACGGATGCTGCCATATGTTCAGTCAACTTAGAGTACAACTTATCTAAGGCCGAATGTTTATACTCATGTTTGATTGGTCTCGATTATCTAATACACAAATTAAGGTGAAGTCAACTCCGGACTTGCCGGTAACCATGCTGGAGCCACTGGAGTTCACCAGCCATTGAGAAGTGTGCGTCCGAAATTTCGAAATAATATGCCAATGTATTATGAAAGTTGCCCAACTCCATCAGTAGATGTGCAGAGTGGGAACACGTATGAGCATAACTCCAATCAATTGCTTTCACTCTCTAAGACAATGTAAAGTAAGAACAGTGACCGTCTGCCTTTTTTTTTTTTTTTCTCTATGCTCCTTCATTGCCTTGAATGGTGTTAACACGTTGATAGGTGGTGTTTGTTTTTATTTATTTTTGGACGAATACATTTTTGCGGTTCCCTTGACACCTTCTTGCTAGTGGGGTGTGGAGTGATGCATTCCTCCCTTTGCTTATCAAATAGGATAAATCGATCGCCGTATGATGCTTTTTATGAAGTCGTTAGCCGGACTCCACAAACGAACACGAATACTTAAAAGCGAATGTGATCACACCCTAGGTACAACATTCATGATTCACGAAAGAAGACACCATCCATATAATCTACCTTAAGGATAATGTGCTTATACAAGGATTTATTTGTGTATGAAGATTATATCCAACCAATTCGAAACTCCTGAGCCTGCCTACATCGTAGCAGAGATGGTACCAGAGTGCAACGGAACGCAGGGCG
>JAWQFJ010000498.1:191556-196556 GCA_034096865.1 Theodoxus fluviatilis
ACTAGCAAATGTTTGGACTTTACCAGTCACTGTGATGGCTAGAAACAATTGCATCTTGCATCAATCTCAAACTCATAACGGAAGTGGGCGCCAGGTGTCCACCCACCCGCACGCCTGCCTCTCTGTTGCTGTGTGTGCGTGTGTGTGTGTGTGTGTGTGTGTGTGTGTGTGTGTGTGTGTGTGTGCGTACGTGCGTGTGTGTACGTGTGTGTGTGTACGTGGGTGTGTGTTTGTGTGTACACGTGTGTGTACGTGTGTGTGTTTGTATGTGTACGTGTGTGTGTGTGTTTGTATGTGTGTGTACGTGTGTGTGTGTGTGTGTGCGTGTGTGCGTATGTGTGTGTGTGTGTGTTTATGAAGATATGTGTGTGTATTTGTGTGTGTGTGTGTTAATGCATGTGTGTGTACGTCTCTCTCTCTCTCTCTCTCTCTCTCTCTGTCGTTCAAACGTCTACGCTTTAAGGTGGGTTTTATTTCTTCATTTCTTCGCACCCTCATCAGAATGCATGAGGAAGGTAGCACCACCCACCATCCTCGAACAGGGAGCTCCCTGTACCCCACAGTCGCCACGTGGTGGCGCTGCGTGTCCCCATAAACTTCTATGGGAAGAGGACTCCACCCAAAAAAAAAAAATGCCCAAAAGGCCCCCCCCTGGGGGTCACACCACATCTGCATACATTAAATTTTGCACTGTGCCGCGCTGTGAGCGCGGGGCTATTCAGACGATATCATAGAAATGCTGTCAGATATGGTAATTTTCATTTCAATTCAAGATATTTCATGCCGGTACATTAGTTCCATGAGGTCAGAACTTAAGGTGTGATGGGCGGGGTGGGTGGTGTCGGGTTTCTTAGGAAAATTGAAAATACATCCCATCCAAGGATGAATTCTAATACGTTGTCTCTGCACATTGCTTGCTTCTGCAATGTCCGGGTGTGTAAGGTGCTGGTGTGATGGAGGAAAACTGAAAATACAAGAAATTCCATGTCGTAACTAAGCAAGAAACCGGTTTCTCTCCATCGCTTGGCTTTGTTGATAAAAGGGCAAGACACGGTTTCTTGACCAGAAAGATGGCCAGAAAGATGACCAGAAAGATGACCAGGAAGATGACCAGGAAGATGACCAGGAAGACTACAGTGGAGTTCCTTCTGCGTCGTCTAGAAATACATGCACAACATTCTTGCTTCATGGAAAATCAAAAGAAACAAACACCACTCTCGGTCTGGTGTTTTTGTTTTTTGGTCTTTAGGGGAGAGGGGTGGGGGGTGGGGTGGGGGGGTGGGGGTAGGGGGCGGAAAGTGAGGGGAGTAGTGGGAGAGATAGACGGAAAGACAGACAGACCGGACGGACGGACGGACAGACAGGCAGACAGTTAGACAGACAGGTTGGCAGGCAGGCAGGCAGGCAGGCAGGCAGACAGGCAGGCAGGCAGACAGACAGACGGACGGACGGGCGGACACAGACATACACAGAGGCAGAAAGTGACAGAGATAAAGAGAGAGAGAAAATATGAATAAGCAGAAACATGTGGTGTGAGAGCTTTGAAACAATTGTAAGATTAAACCTGATATATTATAACTTTGTCAAACATTCACACTAATCAAGCCCAGTCACAGATTTTGCAACGGTCTAGGTAATTCTGAAATCAGGAATAACTACCGATCATAGAGGTGCCGTCAAAGAATGGTCGTCATTCTTCGGTCTACGCGCGAGCGAATGCGTATCCACATACATGCCTTCGCGCACTCGCACACACACACGCACGCACACATTCTGGTACATGCCAGACGTACGTTTCGTACCAGAATGATGCACATGCACGCACGCACACACACACACACACACACACACAAACGCATGCACACACACACGCACGCACACACGCACGCACGCACACACACACAAACCAAACACACACACACACACACACACAAACGTCAGCCCGGCACATGAACCAATCGGCACAGAGGCAGTCTATTCCTGGTCCCCGTGCAGTGCCAAACCTACTCGTACAGTGGGCACAGAGGCAGTCTATTCCTGGTCCCCGTGCAGTGCCAAACCTACTCGTACAGTGGGCACAGAGGCAGTCTATTCCTGGTCCCCGTGCAGTGCCAAACCTACTCGTACAGTGGGCACAGAGGCAGTCTATTCCTGGTCCCCGTGCAGTGCCAAACCTACTCGTACAGTGGGCACAGAGGCAGTCTATTCCTGGTCCCCGTGCAGTGCCAAACCTACTCGTACAGTGGGCACAGAGGCAGTTCTATTCCTGGTCCCCGTGCAGTGCCAAACCTACTCGTACAGTGGGCACAGAGGCAGTCTATTCCTGGGTCCCGTGCAGTGCCAAACCTACTCGTACAGTGGGCACAGAGGCAGTCTATTCCTGGTCCCCGTGCAGTGCCAAACCTACTCGTACAGTGGGCACAGAGGCAGTCTATTCCTGGTCCCCGTGCAGGTCCACACCTACTCGTACAGTGGGCACAGAGGCAGTCTATTCCTGGTCCCCGTGCAGTGCCAAACCTACTCGTACAGTGGGCACAGAGGCAGTCTATTCCTGGTCCCCGTGCAGTGCCAAACCTACTCGTACAGTGGGCACAGAGGCAGTCTATTCCTGGTCCCCGTGCAGTGCCAAACCTACTCGTACAGTGGGCACAGAGGCAGTCTATTCCTGGTCCCCGTGCAGTGCCAAACCTACTCGTACAGTGGGCACAGAGGCAGTCTATTCCTGGTCCCCGTGCAGTGCCAAACCTACTCGTACACACTGCTAGGTGCCATAAAGCACCCAGTGGCTCTCCACATCACGTGACCTGCAGGTACCCGGGAGAGAGGTAATGATTGATAGCAGTCAGGAATCACTCAGTGATTTGTCCCACTCAACGGTTCGAAGAGCAAAACCAATAAATCGATTTGGATGGACTGCAGGGGATCTACACACGCTCACTAGTTGTGCGTGAGTTTCCAACACCAGCGGTAAAAAGAGTGCTAAAAGCTTTTCATTCATTTCAAATGACACCCTAAATAACAGAGAACCAGAAAACGACTGGAAGTACACACACATCACTCACACACACACACGCATGCATGTGCGCGCTCACACACACACAATTTTTTTTCTCTCTCTCTGTACGATTATGCGAGCGTTGAGAGGATCAAGGTGAGAGGAGAGGAGAGGAGAGAGAGAGAGAGAGAGAGAGAGAGAGAGAGAGAGAGAGAGAGAGAGAGAGAGAGAGAGAGAGAGAGAGAGAGAGAGAGAGAGAGAGAGAGAGAGAGAGAGAGAGAGAGAGAGAGAGAGCGTTAATTTGGTGTCAGTTGCTTTCAATGACTGCTACACTTGTTCTACAGACAGTTCAAGAACTCGCACCATATTCTTCGCAGCATGGATATGAGCCTGTGTGCATATATGAAAGCCTCGCTTCTACCGGTAATAAAATATTCCCAACTTTGTCATGTCTGCCTTGGAATAATTCACGATGATGCTACAGGGCAGTTGTACTTCCAATGTTCTGTAAGCTTGGGGGGGGGGGGGGGGGGGGGTAGTTTTTGTTTGGGGTGTGGGATGTGTGTGAGGTGTTTAAAATGAAATCTGCAGATGTTTATGTATGTTGTGAGAGATGTTCGGGTGAATTTCATTCATGAGCATACTGTCATGACAAACTTACATATGTGGCAAAATACGAAACACACTAAAAGCAAAACGCCAAAATGAAACTCTCTCTCTCTCTCTCTCTCTCTCTCTCTCTCTCTCTCTCTCTCTCTCTCTCTCTCTCTCATTCATCTCCTCTCCTCAACGCTCGCATATTCATGTACAGTTGAGCAATACACACAGAGAGACACACATACATACAAATCTGCTCGTACAACCATCCATACAAGCATATGTACAAGCATGCACAAGCACACAGACACAAGAGCATGCTCTTACAAACTTACGTACATGCAGATTCACGCGGTCTTTTTCGAACCAGACTTCCGTTTAAGAATATCCATGGCACAAATTCTCACCTCAAAAAGTAGAGGTATTATCAGCATTAGAACGCGAGTTGCTCTAAACTCTTATGCATTTAATGTCTATGTAGCAGCCGTTGTACCAGTGCCAAACTCAACGCAGTTAATTAAATTCGTCCTGACAGAATTAGCCTAGAAATGCTGCACTTACCGCTTCTGCGAACTGCCACCAAAGTAACTCCCATCCAAAGACACAACACAGTGCGACATATTCCTTCCATTTCAAAGAGGCGGGTTGCGAGTACAGGAGAGAAACAGTTTCACGTCTGCCGTCGATCCTGCGACTCAAAGCTCTGGCGCAGACTCGCTCTACAATCTGACGGAGACTGCAGCGTCGACGTCACACGCTCTACGATGTCAACAGTCGGGCAGCCAGTAACCAGTGAGGCAGCTACGTCACAGGGTGAGGGAGAACAGGTGGGTGGGGGAGATGGAGAGGGGTACCGCGGGTGGGTGGGTCCTAAGTCGAGGGGGAGAGGGGAAGGGTAGGGTGTGGAAGTCAGGTGAAGGAGAAAAGAAAGCAGTGCAGACCCGGCCAATCACCGCTCAAGAGCGCGTGTTCTAGACCGACTGGACTCTTTCCATTTCGTATCGGGCGCGGCTCTGCACGTTTGAATGAGCCTTCGCGGATTTTCAGTCTTTAGCAGCTTATGAACATCACTCACTACCTAGATCTTTAGTTGATTGCAGTCAGAAAAAGTCACAAGTCCATTTTCCTCGCCATTAATTTGCCCTATACGAATTGTATGGAGAGATGTGTACGTGAGGCCGATAATTATTACCTCCTACTCAGGAGGAGGAGTAGGAGACAAAGGAGGAGGCAATAGAGGAGGAGGAGGAGGCAATGGAGGAGGCAATAGAGGAGGAGGAGGAGGCAATGGAGGAGGAGGCAATGGAGGAGGAGGAGAAGGAGGAGGAGGAGGAGGAGGAGGAGGAGGAAGCCGGAGGAGGAGGAGAGGAGGAGGAGGAGGAGGAGGAGGAGGAGGAGGAAGGAGGAG
>JAWQFJ010000498.1:204056-211556 GCA_034096865.1 Theodoxus fluviatilis
GTTGAGTTTTTTTTTTCGAGATCATGTTGGATACGTTAAATTGGCAGTGTCACATACCTACACTTGTCGACCTCCAACTTTTCCTCGTCAATTACCATCCTGTACATCGATTTACATGTTCCACCTATGTTGCTTTCAATGTACAGAATGGTTACTTGTTTGATCGAGTCCCTAGTGACTCTGGGAAGGGTATGTAGGAGCCATGCTTTTTCCCATTAGGGTTTTACCGCAAGTCCTTCCTCCCTCGTGGCGCTTGTATCACCCAAATGAAGCGGAACTCGCTCGCTTCCCTCATTGCCATATTAAAAGGAGTCACAGCTGCAGTTTTCAGTTACCAGAACTGAGGCTCGGCTGTGGCCATTCGCAAACGCAGACCCGGGTTCATTGTGGTTTCTTCTCTGCATGCCCCTTGATATCAAATTATGGCGGCCAACATAAAACATGCCCGTAACAGGGGTAGGAAAGAAAAATAAAAATAAAAAGAATGTTACATTGGTATGGGACATTCTCACTTCTGAAACGGAAATACAGCCCAAGTTTTGTCCCTTTACGTCCCCTAGTTCCGGCAGACTGGTAAAAATAGAAGCTCATGGGATGATCGCTAGATCGTGGCAAAAGGATGACATTAAAGCACGCAAAAAGATTAATTAGATTAAAAACTAATCAAAAATAGTCATATTAGACTGTTTTAACGTATACTTTCTGCACAAAACCCACAGAAGATAAGTAAACAAACCTCACCGTACGTAGTTATAGCTGGCTAGCAGACGTACGCGATCGAACCAAAGTCACTACGCTAGCAGACGATCGAGCTAGTGTGATATAATGTTTCATGTAAAGCTCGAATGAGTAGCAGCAGATAACTGTTTAGTTCTGGCTTGAATTGACAATTTCGTTTCCCGGCCTGGTCTGGCGAGGACCGAAAATTCACTATCATCCAGTCGATCAACTTGCGCGCACTCGTATCGGCGTAATGTATAACTTCACGTAGTTCGGCTTGTGGAGATGATATTATTAACCGTAGATTTTAGTTGTGCGGGGTAGACCACCCGCCAAAATTTTGAATAGTGCTTTTGATATCAATGTTTAGTAATTATTGTCGGATCAGATAGCGAAACGATCACAAGCAACTTAAACGAGCTTGGGGGCAGCGCTTACGTTTGATTCGGCAGCTGCAGTCGAACTCATCTGTCAATCGTGTCTGACATCACACTTTGAGATTTCAATAACTTCATGAAGTTGCAGTAGTTGCTTGTTTACTGGAATGCCATGTAGCTTGACAACTTTTCCATCAATAATTTTGCCACGATGGTTATGGCAAATGACACTGAGTACTGTTTTCCACCCCCACATACTTTGAGCGATCTATATAGTATTCAGTGCAGACGAAATATTCGAGAACGCAACCGGCAGCTGCAGTCGAATTCGATCGGTCAATCGATGTCTGACATCACACTTTGAGATTTCAATAACTTCATGAAGTTGCAGTAGTTGCTTGTTTGCTGGAATACCATGTCGTATCAGATAGTGAAACGATCACTCGTGCATCGAGTTTTGATGCGATTGCGAGACCACGACACTCCCCGCAGGTGTGTTTTGTTTGCGTTGTAAAGTTTGAGTACTAGCTGTAAGTGTAAAAATAGTCACTTATTAATATAATCGGTGATTTTAGTTGTAATGAAACTTTTTTGTGTTTTAATGCCATTTTCTTGTCATTATCGACCCGATCTTACAAGTTAGGCCTAAAGGCTATACATTACGCCGTGCGGGCAAGTTGATCACTCGACTCGATTTGATAGTGAATTTTCGGTCCTCGCCAGACCAAGGAAACGAAATTGTCAATTCAAGCCAGAACTAAACAGTTATCTGCTGCTTCTCATTCGAGCTTTACATGACACAGTACTGTTTTCCACCCCCACATGCATGTACTTTGAGCGATCTAGCAAATATCTATTCAGTGCAGACGCTTTGAGAATCGACCGGAACTAGGTGATTCTACCTAACGCGTTGTTTTTCGACAGAGAGCGCCGAAGATAACTCCTGCAGGGTACGTTAATGAGAATGTCCCATATTGTTCAAACACAACATCCTCAATAACCCAATCTTATAAAATTACACCTACTCTTCCTCCACTCAACTCCCAATGGGAAAATGAAAAAGCACAAATAAAATGTCGGTCAGCCTTCTTATATAAAACATAAAAGCACGTAGGTCAGCCATCGACAAGTAAAACTATCGACCCGTGTAAAACTCTCGCACCAACCTTCCACCCCTCTCTATCTCTCTCTGCCCGTCTCTGCTGTGTGTGGAGCCGATCTCTTCTCTTCGTCTGCTTCTCTCTTTTTCTCACCCAGCAGGCGGACCGATTTCTATCTTCTCTCAGTAGGCGGTCTCATGACTGTCTTCTTGCTTCCTCTAATATAGCTATCTTCTCTCAACCAACTCACGACACACCTTTACCAAAGATTATAGGTTACACAAAGATAGCTCATGCCGAGCTTTTGCTCTTCAAAGTTACAAGACGCTCAAAATGCAGCGCCCCAAGCGGTTGCAACTATTGGTGAATCAAGGGAAGTAATCACAACGCTTAGAGACATGTAAAAGTGCTTGTTTGTCGACGCGTTTCTAATTGCGTTCCGATCATGTTTGTGAATACATTTACGGTGTAATGTGTAATAAAATGATTTGCTGCAATAATGGGGGTGTTTTGGCTTTGTTTTTTTGTAGCAGGCGTTGTGAAATCGAAAGATTTGGTTCATGGAAATGTGAGCCTATAGTCCGTTTCAACATTGCTCTGTCAGTGGAGACAAAGATTATTCGTCTGCTAGCCATCTAGGTACATACGACCGGTGAGGTTTGTTTACTTATCTTCTGTGGGTTTTGTGCAGAAAGTATACGTTAAAACAGTCTAATATGACTATTTTCGATTAGTTTTTAATCTAATTAATATTTTTGCATGTTTTAACGCGGCCGGATCTTTGGCATTACTCCCCGGGCGTGCGAAGTCAGTAGCGTCAAAGATTATAGGTTACACAAAGATAGCTCATGCCGAGCTTGTAGTGAGGATCGAGACACGTTGCGCACCAAGCGGTTGCTGTTATTGGTGAATCAAGGGAAGTAATCACAACGCTTAGAGACATGTAAAAGTGCTTGTTTGTCGACGCGTTTCTGATTGCGTTCCGATCATGTTTGTGAATACATTTACGGTGTAATGTGTAATAAAATGATTTGCTGCAATAATGGGGGTGTTTTGGCTTTGTTTTTTTTGTAGCAGGCGTTGTGAAATCGAAAGATTTGGTTCATCTAAATGGATGCTTGTGCGCATGCGCGTGAGCCTATAGAGGATATTTTATTATTAACAGATTTACTAGTACTACATACATCATCACCAGTGGCATGCACATCAACATTGCTATTATCAACATCATCACTAGTACTGCACACATCATCATCAGTGACATGCACAACATCAACATTGCTATTGTCAACATAATCACTGGCATTGAAAGGCATTGAAAGTGTAAAGTTGTGATCAATTGCTTGAGGATATTTTATTATTAACAGAATTACTAGTACTACATACATCATCACCAGTGGCATGCACATCAACATTGCTATTATCAACATCATCACTAGTACTACACACATCATCATTGGCATGCACAACATCAGCATCATTGTCAGCAGCAGCAGCAATAACATCACCCTTGTATGCAACAATCTGCACTGGCTGTTTATGAACTTGAAGTTTAGTTCTCAGTTTTTCCACAAGCATGCATGGACCAACTGAGATTATGTGCATGCACCAAAAAATATGCATATTCCAGAACTATTGTCATTATTCAGAGCTCATTTTAATTTACCTTGCCTCTCATTCCATGTGGTTTTTCTTGGAGTTTTCAAGCTTTTATGCATTGAACACTGAGACATTAGAAAATTTCCCTTATCTCTCAAACCATCCAAAAAGTTGTTCTGTCTGCAGACTATATTCATACTTATGGAAGGATTGCACTGAAGCTCAGTGCACAGCTCAACACAGCGTAGTCTTTGGCTGTGCATAGCACCCCAAAAATAACCTGGCCAGTGTACATTGTTTTTGGATTCCAACCGTTTTTTTCGCTGAAGTTTCACATTGCTGATGATTGCACGTTAAACGTTGACAACACGAACGATGAAACCCAGGGTTACCAACGCCGATAACCCCACGTTCAACCTGATCACTGAACGCGACCATGACAGAACTCGCTTCCCCATCAAGTAATTTCCACTCAGAAGCAAAATGCAAGGCTTTTGCCCACGTAATATCGGTAAAAGGCTTGATGTAGTCGTTGTTTACATTTTGGAAATGTATTGCACTCGCACACGCGGCCACTCCGCAGTAAATCTGACCTAATTTCGGATTGGCCAAAATTATCAAAATGTGTCACGGGAAGTAACTCCTGTATAGTTTTGCATCGAATCCTTGCCATACAAATCCGCACTTTTAAAAGTTATTTTTCACTGTTTTCAAAATTTGATCGAAGTGGGAACTTTGTTGTTTTCAATCCCCAATACCGTGTACTATCATAATATAATATGGGAACATCGTCCATATTTTGGACGAGCGGACTTGAACGATCCGATGCCACGCCCTGCGGACTAAGGATCATGCACTTGGTTTTTGAGGGGTATATGACCATTCTATTTGATGAACACCATTTTTGTAAATCATCAAGGGTAACGTTCAGGGCGCACTGGATGGAATTTATGCTTCTGTCGCTTACGCTGATAATGGTGTCATCTGCAAACATAGTGCATTTGATACTTTCATTTGATATACTCAATGGTAGATCATTGATATACAAGCTGAAGAGCAATGGACCTAAATTTGAGCCTTGTGGAACCCCTGACTTTACTATTCGTCTCGAGGAATACAACCCGTTGACATAGATATGTTACAGTCAAATCGGGAAATCAGGCATTCTCCAAGAATGCCTGAAAGTTTGGGCATTCACGGTAAATACCTGGTTTGATCAGGCAATTCCGGTAATGACTGAAAATGTTTAGGCATTATCGGTGATTGACTGAAATAGGCTGTCAGGCATTATCGGAGAATGCCTACCGCTCACTATCTGTGTTTCTGGTGAGAGTCAAAGCATTTCAGCACATACGCCTACTGTAAAACTTTGAATGGCTGGGGTCGTAATTGGTTTCACGCCTCTTTTGTACTCTCTCTCTCTCTCTCTCTCTCTCTCTCTCTCTCTCTCTCTCTCTCTCTCTCTCTCTCTCTCTCTCTCTCTCTCTCTCTCTCTCTCTCTCTTAATTTGAAGGCATTCAATTAAAGAACATAATGATGAAATCAGTTTAATTTATTAATTCTAACAACTAAAATGTACATTAAAACAGAACTTTCTGTCAACAGTTCATTTGTTTCCACAAGTCAAGGATTGGTGACACCGACTGTTGCACTTCAGTTTTGCTTTGAAGCATTTGCACCGATTGTTCTGGCATTTCTTTGCACCCGAACAGTTGCACTTGACGTATCCTTGTCCTCCGCTTTGGGAGCCCAGGATGACTGCCTCTCGAAGACTTACGTGCTTAACACAGTTCATTTCACTCAAAGACAACAGTTTTTGTGGACACAGTTCGAACTCGTTTCTGGTGTAGGCTCCTTTTAAAATCCCATGCTTGGTCACCAGTGTGTAGTTGTCATTTTCACTCCTGTCAAGAAGCACCCCCAGGATATTCCGCGGGTCTCCACGGCCTCTATCCACCAGGGGAATGGGTATAGCGCCTTTAAGACCTCTCTGTCCTTGACCGAGATCCAAGCGATCTTTGTCTCTTTGTCATCAAGTGTTTTTCATTTTTGGCGTACTTTTGAAATAGTAACCAATTAAATCGGACTTCCACCGATTCTGTTTCCTCTATTGCTACCCTCAACATTGAGAGCAACGTCACAATGGAACTAGCATTATACTGAAAGTGAACTCCAATCACTCCAAACTCGGCGAAAAGGGGAAAAAGTTAAAGAGACAATGAGAGAGATTCACATAAGAGAAACTCACAATAAATTAAGGCCGGCTATGTAAAAACAAACTCTAATCACTCCGAACTCCGGGGGAGGGGGGGGGGGGGGGGGGGGGGGGTGCCTAACAGTCAGGCAAAACGGAAAATTTGTACAAGTAGTTTTTAGTCATTTCCTGATAATGCCTGAAAATGTTCAGTCATTACCGGTATTGCCTAATCAAACCAGGGATTTACCGTGAATGCCTAAACTTTCAGGCATTCTCGGAGATTGCCTGATTTCCCGATTTGACTGTAACAGATACATTGGCTTCTATGTGTCAAGTATGATCGGAAAAAGGAGACTGATGTTGGATTTTTCAAGTACATCGAGAGTTTATCAAGGAGAATTTCGTAGTCTACTAGGTCAAATGCTTTTTTTCAGGTCCAAGAAAATGGTACCAGACAGTTCACGGTTGTTTATGGCTGATAGCCAGTCGTTCATCAGGAAGGATAAAGCAGTTTGGCAGGAGTGATGGGAACGAAAGCCGGATTGCAATTGATATAATAAGTCAAATTGGTCAAGATACGACAAAACATGTTTGTGAACGTGTCTTTCTAGTGATTTGGAGATAAGAGACAAAATTGAGATGGGGCGGTAATCATCGCGGGTTCTGAAGCAGTCTTAGATTTAGGCAGTGGAATGACCTTGGCCTGCTGAAGACGAGACGGGAAGATACCGTTTCTTATACACAAATTATAAATGTGTGTTAATGAAGGCAGTGTGGCAGGGAGCGAAAATTTTAGTAAATGAGAACTGATGCCAACAAGGTCCGTGGAGAGAGAGAGAGAGAGAGAGAGAGAGAGAGAGAGAGAGAGAGAGAGAGAGAGAGAGAGAGAGAGAGAGAGAGAGAGAGAGAGAGAGAGAGAGAGAGAGAGAGAGAGGCAGAGGCTAAGCTGAATAATCTTTTCACAAAGGTAGGCCTACTGAATAAGCCAGAGCTGCGTCTGCCATACATTCACTGTTTCAGCGCGTGCAAAAAAAAAAAATGCGATAAGACATTGAAATATTGCAACACAGGCTATTTATGATCATTGTGTGTGTGTGTGTGTGCGCGCGCGCGCATATGCGTGCATGCGTGTGTGTGTGCGTGTGTATGAGTGCGTGCGTGCACGTACGTATGTGTGTGTGCGTGTGCGTGCTTAATTTGTGAGTGCGCGCGTATGTGTGTGTGTGTATATATGTGTGTGTATGTGTGTGTGTGTGTGTGTGTGTGTGGTGTGTGTGTGTGTGTGTGTGTGTGTGAGAGAGAGAGAGAGAGAGAGAGAGAGAGAGAGAGAGAGAGAGAGAGAGAGAGAGAGAGAGAGGGGGGGGGGCGTGGAGGAATGAGCATAGAATCAGCTTATCCGGATTCCCAGTTTCCACCACCTATGTACGTAGTCGACGAAGCAGGTCAGCAACCGAAGAACCACTCCATCTGGGCCAGGTTGCACACAGTCGGACACGACTGCATGACG
>JAWQFJ010000498.1:216556-229056 GCA_034096865.1 Theodoxus fluviatilis
TTTTTTGAAAACTAATTAACAGTGACAAATGTGTCTGATGTAGGACCCAGAAGGGCTATACACTGCTTTTTTATTTCCACTCTTGCAGCATCTGCCCTTGTTGCAAGACAAATGCATCTGATGTAGGACACAGAAGGGCTATACACTGCCTTTTTATTTCTCTCTCTCACTCTTGCAGCATCTGCCCTTGTTGCAAGACAAATGCATCTGATGTAGGACACAGAAGGGCTATACACTGCCTTTTTATTTCTCTCTATCACTCTTGCAGCATCTGCCCTTGTTGCAAGACAAATGCATCTGATGTAGGACACAGAAGGGCTATACACTGCTTTTTTATTTCCACTCTTGCAGCATCTGCCCTTGTTGCAAGACAAATGCATCTGATGTAGGACACAGAAGGGCTATACACCTTTTTATTTCTCTCTCTCACTCTTGCAGCATCTGTCCTTGTTGCAAAACAAATGCATCTGATATAGGACATAAAGGGCTATACACTGCCTTTTTATTTCTACTCTTGCAGCATCTGCCCTTGTTGCAAGACAAATGCATCTGATATAGGACATAGAAGGGCTATACACTGCCTTTTTATTTCTCTCTCTCACTCTTGCAGCATCTGCCCTTGTTGCAAGACAAATGCATCTGATATAGGACATAGAAGGGCTATACACTGCCTTTTTATTTCACTCTCTCACTCTTGCAGCATCTGCCCTTGTTGCAAGACAAGGCTGTGGGAATGATCTTCCAGAAGCGAAGCACTCGCACACGTCTCTCCACAGAGACAGGTGATATTCCTGGTGTCAATGTGTCGGCCATTCTTGTCCAGTTTATATCTAATGTGACATGTATGACTGTGTCATCCATTCTTGTCCAGTTTGTATCTAATGTGACATGTATGACTGTGTCGTCCATTCTTGTCCAGTTTGTATCTAATGTGACATGTATGACTGTGTCGTCCATTCTTGTCCAGTTTGTATCTAATGTGACATGTTTGACTGGGCATGAGGAACCAAGGTTACAGTTAGAAAAATGGCCCAATGAGATATTTCAGCCACAATATTATCCCTCCAGGTTTACTGGAGGTCCTACAGACTTTATCTGTGTGTGTGTGTGTGTGTGTGTGTGTGTGTGTGTGTGTGTGTGTGTGTGTGTGTGTGTGTGTGTGTGTGTGTGTGTGTGTGTGTGTGTGTGTGTGTGTGTGTGTGTGTGCCGACTTCACGGCTGATTTCTCAAAAACTACTGGACGGATTTCCTTGAAATTTTGCACACTAACTGGAAGTTAGGTCCGATTGAATGTATCAAATTTTCAGAATTGAGGCTTGAAGAGAAAGTGGTTTTTTAAGGTCCTTTACTCGAAAGCGCCTCCCCAAATACTCGATTCATGGAATGGCGAAATTGCGAAATGTGTGACGTCATCAATACCGTGACGTAATTTATTGTGTGTGTATGTCTCTTTGTCGATTCTCAATGACTGATTTCCCAAAAACTACTGGACGGATTTCCTTGGCATTTTGCACACTTACTGGAAGTTAGGTCCGATTGAATGTATCAAATTTTCAGAATCAAGGCTTAAAAAGAAAGTGATTTATTTAGGTCGTAAACTCGAAAACCCCACCCCTCAAAATCGATTGATGGAATGGCGACCCACTCCACAGCCACGCCCCTTTCTCGTTCTATCTCGCGTGGTAACAGATGCAGGCGGCAAAATGGCTTCCACATGAACGCAGATTCGTTGCGTTGTATTCTGGACAGCATTTGTGTCTCATTTTTGCCAGACAGTGAGAATATTTCTCAGACTGTGATAGACAGAGTATGAATAAATGCTTCTCATGTTATTTAGACGAAATTAAGATCTATGAGCAAGAGGATTAAACGGTGGTGGTGACAGCTCAGTGCTTCAGATCAATGCGAAAAAATGAAGCACCACATCCACTTTCTTTCCATCTTGACGCTGCTAAGCAGAAGATCAACCATCCTCATTGCTCGTGCAAGGCTGGGTAAGTGTTGTTGTTTTTTTAAAATCATTTATCTGTTACGTGTTTGATGGAGTAACCGAAGCTCGCATTCCAAAATTGTAGAACCTACTCTTGAAGTGTTGTGTGTGGAGCCAAAAAGCTTGCGCAACTGTCCTTCGCACTGACTGTCCTATGCACGGACTGTCCTTTGCATTAACTGTCCTTCACACTGACTGTTCTATGCACTGACTGTCCGATGCACTGACTGTCCTATGCACTTTCACACTGACCAGTGCACAGAATGACCGGTGCGTGTCCGAAGCACTGGTGAGCGCGACAAAAACTTGGAGCGGACTGCTAGATCTTTACCCACTGTAGAAAGCGCACTTCCCCTCCTCTCCTTCGTGACAATCTCCTTGTCAGTGCATAGAACAGTCAGTGTGAAGGACAGTTAATGCAAAGGACGGTCAGTGCAAAGGACAGTCCGTGCACAGGACAGTCAGTGCAAAGGACAGTTGCGCAAGCTTTTTGGATCCACACACAACACTTCAACAGTAGCTTAGGTTACTCCATCAAACACGTAACAGATAAATGATTTAAAAAAAAACACACTTACCCAGCCTTGCACGAGCAATGAGCAATGCATGACCAGGTTTGATTCTGCACTGAAACTTTTTTCCTCTCTTTTTTCGAGAGGTTGTGGGTTCGAACCCAACCTGGTTTTTTGTGTTTTTGTGTGTGTGTGTTTTTTCCCCCTCTTTTCTCGAGAGGTTGCGGGTTCGAACCCGATCTTTAAAAAAAAAAAATATCTCTATATATATTTTTGCTGTCTGTCTGTGTGTCTGTCTGTGTGTGTGTGTGTCTGTGTGACACTCATACGTTTTCCACAGTTTTATTCCGATCGACTTGAAACTTGGTATGGGGTTAGGTGTGGACCGGGGTCAGGTCAACGTGGGGTTAAAAAAATGGTGTTGCCATGGTAACCGGAAGTGGGAACAAACAAGATGGCCACCGAAAACTCAAAGTGCTCCGATTTGACCGAAATTTGGTGTGTGGCTAGGTAAAGCCAGATGATGAAGATCTGTGAAAAGATCTTTTGGTTGTCATGGTTACGTGACGAGAAAAACAAGATGGCGGCTGAAGAATTTGGACGACTGTGTCGAAGGCGGCGAAGCCGCCTGAGACACAGGAGTTCCCATCGACTTAAAACTTGGTATGGGTTAGGTGTGGGCCGAGGTCAGGTCATGGTGGGGTTACAAAATGGTGTTGCCATGGTAACCGGAAGTGGGCACAAACAAGATGGCCGCCAAAACTCAAAATGCTCCGATTTGACCGAAATTTGGTGTGTGGGTAGGTGAAACTTGGTGTGGGGTTAGGTGTTGGCCGGGGTCAGGTCAACGTGGGGTTAAAAAAATGGAGTTGCCATGGTAACCGGAAGTGGGCAGAAACAAGATGGCCGCCGAAAACTCAAAGTTCTCCGATTTGACCGAAAGTTGGTGTTTGGGTAGGTACAGTCGAATGATGAAGATCTGTGAACAAATTGTTTGGTTACCATGGTTACGTCACGAGAAAAACAACATGGCGGCTGAAGAATTTGGACGACTGTGTCGAAGGCGGCAAAGCCGCCTGAGACACAGGAGCTCCCATCAACTTAAAACTTGGTATGGGGTTAGGTGTGCCCCGGGGTCAGGTCATGGTAGGGTAAAAAAAATGGTGTCGCAATGGTAACCGGAAGTGGGCACAAACAAGATGGCCGCCGAAAACTCAAAGTGCTCCGATTTGACCGAAATTTGGTATCTGGGTAGGTGTAGTCGAATGATGAAGATCTGTGAAAAAATGTTTGGTTGTCATGGTTACGTGACGAAAAAAACAAAATGGCGGCTGAAGAATTTGGACGACTGTGTCGAAGGCGGCAAAGCCGCCTGAGACACAGGAGTTCTCATTGACTTAAAACTTGGTATGGGTCAGGTGTGGGCTGGGGTCAGGTCATGGTGGGGTTAACAAAGTGGTGTTGCCATGGTAACCGGAAGCGGGCACAAACAATATGGATGCCAAGAACGCAAAGTGCTCCGATTTGACCGAAATTTGGTGTGTGGGTAGACTAAGTCAAATGATGATGATCTGAGAAGAACAAAATGGCGGCTGAAGAATTTGTCTTTGTATGTGGCTTTGGCACTTTGCGCAGTGCCTGGCCGCGAAGCGGCTAGTATATATATATATATATATATATATATATATATATATATATATATATATATATATATATATATATATATATATATGCCAACACCTGTAGGTTGAGCGCCAGAGGTTTTTATTGATTTAGTCATGTATATTCCAGAGAAAATGGCTCATTCGTATAAGAATTCTTGAACTTGTTTGCAGTGATGTAAAGTTCAGGATAGTGCACAGATGGCTTTTCTCAGGGTGTGTTCAAGAACTGTTTGGGGACTTGAGCCTTGTTTCTAATGCAGGCCACATATGGCTGGACTGCTTGATGTAACTCCTGGCAGCTGGACTTTCTGCCATAAGCAGCCAAAGAGACCAAGGGGGGTGGGGGGGGTGGAGGTTGGGGGGGGGGGGGATGAGGAGGAAAGGGGAGGGGGCATTGGAACTGGACCATGTCATATATTGTATCATATCATGTCATGTCATGTCATGTCATACCACACCATACCACACCACACCACATCACACCACATCACACCATTCCATATGTTACCATATCATATCATATCATATCTCACACATCATTTTTTCATATCAGACTACCATAGGTTAGTGTGGCTGACTGGAATGAGATTGGTTGTAACTTATGCCATTTAATGCCACCCTGCCTCAGTCAGTCAGTGTCATAGAGCCCATGCAGGATGGCTGGTGGAATTTTAGAGAGCTAGGATGTGAAGACTGCAGAGAGCCAGCCTTGCAAGTGAAGTGAAATGTATTGATTGAAAGAGAGAGAGAGAGAGAGAGAGAGAGAGAGAGAGAGAGAGAGAGAGAGAGAGAGAGACACACACACACACAGAGAGAGAGAGAGAGAGAGAGAGAGAGAGAGAGAGAGAGAGACTGACACACAGACAGACAGACAGACAGACAGACACAACACACACACACACACACACACACACACACACACACACACACAGAGGGTGGGGTAGATGGACAGTAGGTCTTTTCACTGCCCTTAGTTCTAGCAAAAGAAATACAAACAAAAAAGGGAGGTGCTTTGGTTGGACTGAGTTATAAGTTAAGCAGAGTCATGACATCTGACACTGCTCACATTGTCGGACGTGCTGTCATGACTCTGTTTAATTAGTTCCAGTGAGCGCTGTGGTTGTGTGAGCAGGAATCATCTCAGTTGTGCATGGGTGATGAAGTCATTCTGCCTGCAACTCCTGACGCGAGTCCTGTCACCACCACCACAGGTGCCACTCTGCTGGGAGGCAGCGCCATGTTCCTGGGACCCGACGATGTCCATCTGGGTGTCAACGAGACCATCGCAGACTCTGCCAGGTGATGAGAGAAGTGTGTCTTTCTCATGGAGTAATGCTGCCACCTTTGCTTCAAGCTCATTCTCCTTCCCACACATCCTTGCCCCCAGTTTGCTTCCTCCCAGAAAGGGCTGTAGAGGTTAGGAATAGATGAGGCTGTGGTATTCTGGTTTGATATTTAGGATGGATTTAGATGTATGTACATGTATTCTCCAGTCTGTAGTCTTTTGTGGTGGCGAAGACCTCCAATAGCAAAATATTAAACAAGAATCCTGCAAGAATCCTGCACAAGATTTCACTTGCTCAGGAGTTTTGTATAATTCTCCTCCTAGTTTCCTTCTTATAGTTATAACCAACATAAGTCTGTATTTTACATATAACCAGTGCAAACCCAGTCACCCAGTAAATTGATAACTTTCTTGGTTGCAGCTTTTGACTGTTCTCATACAGCCTTCTTCAGGTAACACTTGGCACCAACCCCCCCCCCCCCACCCACCCACCCACCCACCCATCCACCCACCCAAAAAAGAAAACTCCCCCAAAACCAATGGAACAAAAACAAACAGACCAAAAAGTGTGTTTATGGTAACATGGCAAAAAAAAAGAGGAAAAGATTGGAAGGTTAGCCTGAACTTAATTTTTTATATAAGTAGAAAAGGCCAGATTAAACATACATATAAGTAGAAAATTGTCTTTTTGCTGAATATATTAGTTTTTTCAATACTTAAATAATGGATTTCCCAAGTACACTCAGGGCAGGGAAGATGGGACTGCATGCAGTTTGTTGTTTACTATTAATTGATTTTTAATTTTTGTCTTTTTTTCACAAATGACACAAAAGTTTAAGGTCAGCAGAAAAGAGTCGGTTGGGTTACCATAACCTCACCAAAATATGGTTTGCCCTATTCCAATATGAATATAATATACATGTACTTGTTAACTTTGGCTGCAGTTACCACATTTCTACTCTAGTGTGCTGCTTCCTATAAAATTGCCAGCTCCACCCCAGGCACACCTCTAGGCCAAGTCTCCATGGTTCTGCATGTTGCAGAGTGCTGTCGGGGATGGTAGACGTGATTCTGGCCAGAGTCTACGGACAGGAGATCCTGGATGAGCTGGCAGAGTATGCAACAGTGCCAGTCATCTCTGGCCTGTCTGACCTCTACCATCCTCTGCAGATTATGGCCGACTTCCTCACACTGCTGGTGAGGCATCTTGGAACTTTCTGTAGCTCTGTTTTCCCATAATGTGTGATGTCCTACAAGGCCACACACACTGCTGGTGAGGCATCTTGGAACTTTCTGTAGCTCTGTTTCCCATAATGTGTGATGTCCTACAAGGCCACACACACTGCTGGTGAGGCATCTTGGAACACTCTGTAGCTCTGCTTTCCCATAATGTGTGATGTCCTACAAGGCCACACACACTGCTGGTGAGGCATCTTGGAACACTCTGTAGCTCTGCTTTCCCATAATGTGTGATGTCCTACAAGGCCACACACACTGCTGGTGAGGCATCTTGGAACTTTCTGTAGCTCTGCTTTCCCATAATGTGTGATGTCCTACAAGGCCACACACACTGCTGGTGAGGCATCTTGGAACACTCTGTAGCTCTGCTTTCCCATAATGTGTGATGTCCTACAAGGCCACACACACTGCTGGTGAGGCATCTTGGAACACTCTGTAGCTCTGCTTTACCATAATGTGTGATGTCCTACAAGGCCACACACACTGCTGGTGAGGCATCTTGGAACACTCTGTAGCTCTGCTTTCCCATAATGTGTGATGTCCTACAAGGCCACACACACTGCTGGTGAGGCATCTTGGAACACTCTGTAGCTCTGCTTTACCATAATGTGTGATGTCCTACAAGGCCACACACACTGCTGGTGAGGCATCTTGGAACACTCTGTAGCTCTGCTTTCCCATAATGTGTGATGTCCTACAAGTACAAGGTCACATGCACACGCACACACACTATAGTTGTGATTAATTAAGGTAATATGGCGGCACCAACAAAAGAAGGGTAGGTCGGCCTGACTTTTATTTCTTTTCTTTTTCTTTAGAAGAGGCCACATTGAACATAAACCAATCTTTCTTTCACAGAAAACGTTTTTCAAAAAGTTATGTTGCATGCTTTGAGTGCTAGTTAATGGGCAGGGAAGGTGGTACAGCATGCAGATAATTTTTTACCTTCAATTTCTTTTCTTTTCTTTCTTTGCATGATTGAAAAAAGTTTAGAGTTGGTTGGGTTGCAGTAACCACAACTAATTTCTTTCTTTTTTTTGCCTATTGCCTTTTGTCACCCCTTGCTGCCATTCCCATAGTGACCTGGCTGTCAGTTCAGCCCTTGCTGCCATTCCCATAGTGACCTGGCTGTCAGTTCAGCCCTTGCTGCCATTCCCATAGTGACCTGGCTGTCAGTTCAGCCCTTGCTGCCATTCCCAACCTGGCTGTCAGTTCAGCCCTTGCTGCCATTCCCATAGTGACCTGGCTGTCAGTTCAGCCCTTGCTGCCATTCCCATAGTGACCTGGCTGTCAGTTCAGCCCTTGCTGCCATTCCCATAGTGACCTGGCTGTCAGTTCAGCCCTTGCTGCCATTCCCAACCTGGCTGTCAGTTCAGCCCTTGCTGCCATTCCCACAGTGACCTGGCTGTCAGTTCAGCCCTTGCTGCCATTCCCATAGTGACCTGGCTGTCAGTTCAGCCCTTGCTGCCATTCCCATAGTGACCTGGCTGTCAGTTCAGCCCTTGCTGCCATTCCCAACCTGGCTGTCAGTTCAGCCCTTGCTGCCATTCCCAACCTGGCTGTCAGTTCAGCCCTTGCTGCCATTCCCATAGTGACCTGGCTGTCAGTTCAGCCCTTGCTGCCATTCCCAACCTGGCTGTCAGCTCAGCCCCTGCATCTCTCCCTCATGTTTTCCACCTCATTGTTCTAAATTTAACAGTCAAGTGTGACCTTGGAGCAGATCTCCTGTTGTTCCCTCCATGATTGTTATATTTGCAACAGTGAGTTTTGAGAAGGAGGACTGAGAGCTAGCCACGGCTTTGCTAGTTGGCAAGGGTTGGTGTGGGGATGGAGGGAAGGATGGAGTATTGTGGTACTGGACGTTATTGGACAAGCATGACTGGTCCATCCAAACTTGGACGGTCTGATCCTTTGGTCAAATGAAGAGAAAGGATTTTCACGGATGGGGGTTGTTTTAGTAAGTTTGAGATGTTTCTTGATTTGTAAAGCTGAACCATCACTGCATGTATTTTATAAATGTCAAATTTTTACTAATAAGTTGTTGTTTTTTATTTTGACAGGAGGCTGTATAACCTTTTTTGTGAAAAAAAAACTTTGGTTGCTCACTAAAAATGCCATTGTCTAATTTTGACTGTTTTCAATACACATGCATTCAAACAAGCATTCATCAACAATCAGTGCACATATCATAATTGTTTTAAATATCATTTGGAAGGGATTTCATTGCACTTTGTGATGATGCAATATTCTGATAATTATCACCAAAGACATCAGATCGACTCCATTTGGGAGGACCAGTCATATATCAGTTTTTAAGTTCCTGTACAACCTCAACGAGCCTGGGTGTGAGATTTGCTCCATCAGTTTCATTTTGACCTGCACATCACCGAGTTTGAGTGATTCTGATGATGACAAGCTGCTATGATCAGGGCCTCATGCTGAGCTGACTTGATGCATTCCAGGAGAACTATGGGTACCTGAGAGGGCTGAAGGTTGCCTGGGTTGGCGACGGCAACAACGTCACCCACTCACTCATGATAGGATGCACCAAACTTGGCATTGACCTCAGCATCGCCACACCCAAGGTCAGTCTGTCCACTGTTGCCATAGCAGTGAATCATGTTGACATGAAAGGACCCTGGAAAGAGACTTGATTTTCTTTTTTGAAGTTGTTATGATGGTGGATACTTAACCATTTTAAAAGTAATGGAACTAACAGTTTTTCCTTCATGTGTTCAATATATCAACTTCTCATTTCCTTCAAAGAGCAGACCACTTGGAGACTGACCTATTACGTTTTGGTGAGTGGATGACAGGATTTAATGCATGGATAGGACAAGTGTGACCGACATATCCATATGATTGCAGTAATCCCATCTTAGATTCTTCAAAATCGATTGTAGGAGTTCAAGATTAGATGGGTGTGATGATTACATTTGCTATCTGATCTTTGCAGCTGTGCAAGGATTGCTGTGAATTGAGTAGATGTGATGGTGTGATGCATGGTAAAGGGTTGTATTCTTCTAGTGCCTCGCTCATCAGCTAGATACTACATATACCAGGTATAACTATTGTCTACTGTGACCAACATTAGATTATAACCATACAGTGAAATAAATCTCTGGGAGATTCAACTTTGTTCATTCATTTAAATGAAATGGATTTATTTTGTAAACATGTCCAATCTCCACCTCTCTTTCCTTCCAGGGCTATGAAGTCAACCCCGAAATTTTGCAACATTCTGTGAAGTTGGCTGCTGCAGTGAGTGCCATTAATTAGTTTGTTATCTGATTTGGACCCTGTGCTTCTTTGCTCTTTGGTGATGGCACCTTTTACCATGTTTATATATACTTTCTATGAAAGATGATGTAAGTTCTTTTACTCCTTCAAACACTGGATTCAGCAGTTAGTGACATTGATAATTTTGTCTAACTTTCATAGCAGTGTTGTGCAGTATTTTTCATAATGTGGTTTTCATTTCCATTAAATAGCTGCCACATCGGAGAACAAACAGATAGTACATATCTTCAGTTTTATCAGTGAGTTAGCTGGCCCTTCATAGATAGTCTTGGAGCTTTTTTAATAGAAGCTGAAGAGCTCTTACATATGGACACGTGAGCTGTAATGTGTGGAGCATTGAAGGAGCTATGCTAGCTTTTGATCTTTGTGTACAGCCAGCAAGTAATTGTCATATTTCTGTTTCAGCCCTTTGTGAATCATCAGACTATTTTCTTGGGGTTATGGTGGGCCTTCATTTTCTCATTCAGCTCATCATCAATCCACAGCCTTTGACCCTGCCCTTTGCTTGCTTTGACCCATCTCACTCTACACTTGATTTGACCTTGAGTTCGGTAACCCTTGAACTTTCACTCTGGACCTTGACTTATGACTGTTGACCTTCACCTTGCAGAATAACAGCAGCCTGACCTTGACCAATGACCCTAGAGAGGCAGTGTACCAGGCAGATGTGGTGGTGACAGACACTTGGATCAGCATGGGGCAGGAGGAGGAGAGGGCCAAGAGGCTGCGGGACTTTGCTGGCTACCAGGTGGACAGGAAGGTCAGTGGTGGTTGGTCCATGCTACAGACTGCTTCCAGTTGCACAAGGCTGGTAGCAACCATGCTTAATGGTAGTTGTTATGGTATGTTGTCTTGATCAGGGGTCATGTAGTGGACTTGGGGGACTGTGCCAATAGTGGTGACATGGAGCAAAGGAAAGGTCGAGATCAAGGTAGAGTTAAGGATTGACTCAAGCAGCTCTATCATCAGAGGGTAAAGTGAAATTAGTTTGGGTTCTAGCCGTGGGTGATGTCACCATATTCATCCAACACCTGTGCATTCAAACAGATACATGTGCACCCATCTGGGAGGAGATAGATGCAGCATGTTTATGTTGTGGCTGAATCCCTTGGAAGGGATCAAATATAACAGCTGTACAAAACCACACCTGTACCTTTTACTCTCTCATCATTTAGGGCTATGGTTGCTGAACCTTTGAGGTGCATTCCAGTAACTCAACCAAAGCTAGCCTTTGGCTGATTTTTGAGCTGCTCTTTGGCATTAGAAGTGAAAACGTAGTGAGCATGTCCACAATGGGTGTTTCGTGTCTACATTTTTTTACCGATCCATAGACATCCAACACCAACCACTGAATCCCTTTTTTCACGCACAGTCATACCTCAACATTCAAGGAATCTTTAGTTAGAATGTTCTTGCAGTTCCCACTATGAAGTGATGCAGTGTGTGTTTAATTATCATGTAATGTTCTTCACCCTTTCCATACTGCATCTGATTTTTATCAGGCGACTCTGCCCCATTGTCATCACTTGACTGCTAAATTTAGAACGATGAGTCTGAGGAGGGAGACATGAGAGCAGCAGGTGCTTAGCTGAATGCTAGGTCAGCTTGGGAAGCAGAGAGAGGTGGTATAATTTATTTTACCTCAATGTGTTCCACTTTTCTGCCTATCCTGTGTGGGGTGTCTGACTCACTAACACTACAAGGTCTTTGCCCTTTTCTGGCTGGCGTCGCCAACTCAAAACAGCAGTTCCTGCCTAGGGTTGCCAACTCAAAAATGCAAAAACTTGGGTGGTTGTAGAAAAATCTCACTAACTCTCTTGTTTGAGCTTGGTGGGTGCTCAGCTGAAGCGAAAATACTCGTTACCCATCAGAAAAGGGTTAAAGTAAATGAGGGCAAAGAACAGGGTAGGTTGTATCTCCATAAGTACCACTTTTCTGTCTTGCACAGGGTGTATTAGATTTTGTATATTTTTCATTGCATTGCATTGTATCATATTGGGTCATTATTAGAATGACTGCAAAGAGCAGAAAGAGTTGGTCGGTATGCACCACTTTTTCTGTCTGGCACAGAGTGTATTAGATACTGTATTGTATTTATTGCATTATATTGTGTTAGATCATGATGGGAATGACAGCAAGGAGCTGAGAGAGGTGGTTTGAGATGCAGTACCTCAATATGTATAACTTTTTGACTCGCATGCGAAGCAAAAGTGAGTCTATGTACTCAGCCGTGTCGTCCGTCCGTCCGTCCGTCCGTCCGTCCGGGCGTAAAAAACTTAAACGTTGGATTTTTCTCGGAGACTATTAAGTCTATCAACACCAAATGTGGAATGATGGTGTATGATGACAAGGCCTAAAAAAAATACATAGTGACTTGACCTTGCTTCAAGGTCAAGGTCACAGGAGCCATAAATGTGGTCTCAAAAACAGTCATTTTTTACATTTTCCCAATTTTCTCCCACGTTATTGAGAATGGCGACCTTAGCTACAAGTGGTATATAGGTCAAAGC
>JAWQFJ010000498.1:234056-249056 GCA_034096865.1 Theodoxus fluviatilis
GAAACAAGGCCATGGGGCAAGATTGACAGCTACTGCATATGGGAATGGTAGCAAGTGTCGGAGAAAGGTAGTATGGGACACTATACATTCAAGTTCTTGATGCGACCACACCAGGGGTGCATTCTCCAGAGGAAAGCAATTCATATCAATAAGTGTCAAAAACATTCAGAGATGAACATTCACAATGAGCATTTGCAATGAGCATTCGCAGTGAGCATTCGCAGTGAGCATTCGCAGTGAGCATTCGCAGTGAGCATTCGCAGTGAGCATTCGCAGTGTGCATTCAGTGAGCATTCACAGTGAGCATTCACAGTGAGCATTCACAGTGAGCATTCACAGTGAGCATTCACAGTGAGCATTCACAGTGAGCATTCACAGTGAGCATTCACAGTGAGCATTCACAGTGAGCATTCACAGTGAGCATTCACAGAGAACATTCACAGAGAGCATTCGTGTGGACAAGTTGAAGTATGAGATGAGCTTTGGACTTGGCAATGGGATTTTTCCTGATGGGTCTTTTGAGATGGTACAGTGTCTCTGTGTTGCAAGGCGTGTGCAAGTGCTTCATCACTATGTTCAATGGGAAGGGGTTTGTTTGTTTGTTTTTTCTTTCTTTCTTTCTTTGTCTTGTTTGTATTGTGAGTATATGTAATGCTCATTATATGGAAAAGATCTCAGTTTTGCATCAACTAAATGAAGAAGTATTGTTATTTTTTTCAGACAGCGAACATGTCTTGTTTTTGCTTTCTGAATTGTTAGTGTTTTAATTTTTGTTATGTGCAATATGCTGTCTATTTTAAAGTGTTTCTTTTTTTAGACAATATGTATAAGCTTGGTAATATGCTGATGAATCCATGTACCCTCTGTTTTGAATTTCAAAATAAGTAGCTGTGCTTAAGCTTAGTAAGTATGTCAAATTACCACCCCATGATGAAAATCACACAACTTTTTCACCTGGCAGACTAACACTCAAAAAGAGAATGGTTGAGATGTACTTGCCTTAGTCAACAAGCTGCATTATTGTGCATGCATTTATTTTGTGACTGTTGTCTTTTGAGACATACATCTCTTTACTTTTCTGTGCATTTTTTAATTTATCGATGTTGATACAAACATGAATCTCTATGTTTTTACAATCCTATGATGCAGCCAGTGTCAAGTGCATTGTAGTTGTGTTGTGTAAAGTTGTGTTGTGTGGGAAAGTTGACCGTCCATGACGGATACTTTTACTTGCTTTTCCATTTCTCAATATGCATAATGGAATCCAAAAGTTGTCTGAAATTTTTGTGTTTGTTTTACTTGGTGACATATAAATATGATTTTTGTTTTGTTTCTGTCAATATTGCATTAAATCATCCCAATTTAAGATGATTTATTGTGGGAAAGGCATGAGAAAAAAAGAAGCTTATCATCACAGCATAAAATGCTGAAGATCATATGTATTGCTGATTTACGTTTTAGCGAGCCTTTATAAATCTGGAAAATGAATTTTCCTCACCAAATGATACAAAGCAAATTGAACTGCGATGGTGTGGAAGGAAACAGAAATTGTTGAAGCAGGAACCTTGTATTTTTTAACAAGTGTTAAAACAGACTATTTAGCAAGCTTTGACTTTGCTGCTGTGCATCTTTCTGAATCAGAAATCATAGATGATCTCCATGTTGGCATTGTGATTGGTAAATGGACATTAACATATAAATCCAAAGAATGTATTCTCATAAATAAAGGTTTTTCCTGAAAAAGTGTTTTGTCTATTTATTTTACTCTCAATTTGATTTACTTTCACAGCTGACATACATGTACATGCATACAGCCCCTTTTATATGCTCTCTTTAAAAAGTCAGTTACTGTTGAGTGAAAGGCAGACTATTTTTAATGATGATGTAAAGTGGAATGCTGTCTGGAACCAAAACCATCTTCAATCCCTGGGGAGTATTTAAACCTGATGCAGGGTCAAGGCTGTGTCAACAGTGTGTGATCACTGCTTTCACAGTGGTCAGTTTTACTTCTGGGATGACAATTGGACTGGCAAAGACTGTACCCTACCCCTAGACACTCATCTCCCTGTCAACCACAAAATCAATACTGAGCCTTCACAAACCATTGATTTTTAACAAGATAAGACTGGATAAAGTGGGAGTTCAATGAAGGAGTGGTTGAAGTGGTTACTGGAAGTGCTAGTGACAAATTGCCTTCCACACAGTGGCTCTAAAGTTTCCCTCTGTGGCCTGTTCCCCCACTCTCCACTCCCATCCCCACCCCTCACTACATCCCCCCACTCCCACCCACCCCCACCCCCCTCTCACCCACCCCACAGTGCAGATGAGGATGAAAGAAGTTTGTTTTAAATACTTTCATGACAAAACTGCATGTAATATTCCATGTGAAAGGGTGCTGTGAGAGAATGTTGTATGGTGTCTTCAAGTCCTCTATGAGCAAGACATCCTGAACAGTTTCACTCCCATCGGTGCCAACTGAGCACCATACAGGAGTTGGTGGGATTTTTCCCTTTTTCCCCCCATTTTGGAGTCTCTTGTATTACAAAGATAAATAAAGTGATTTAAGTAAGATTTTTTAAAAAGAAAAGAGGAAAAAGTATTTGTCAGGTGCAACACATATAGTTGGATGGATGAGAAATGAGTGTGGTAGGCTGGAGAGAGGCACAAGTGTAGTGGGTAAAACCCAGTTGTGAGCATGCTTTGTAAATTCTGTATGCTATGCACCTGAAGGCTTCTTCCTAATTGAAAAATTAGCAATTTTATCAATTCCATTTAACCCTTGTCTTTGTATTACAAGTGACAATAAAACAACACAACACAACAGAAATGTTCCTGTGTGCTGTTGTTAACTGGCCAAGGTTGCAGGCAAACAGACAAATTAGAATCCCAGTAAAGATGTAAATTAAAAATTAAAAAGCAAAACCTCTCTAAATAAACCACTGATTACCTGATAGATTTGGAACTAGCAGATCAAGACAAGAACAAAACATTAATTGTTTCCTAACCTAAATCCCCCTGTGGGTTGGAGGTTAAAGGAATAGACCCACCGTGTCTCCCTACACGATTTGTAAGAGGGACAATGTGACTTGCATTACGCTTATTTGGAACTACTCTAGTGATTTTTGTGCTTAATGGCCTTACATAGCCTACAAAGGCTGATAGGCCATCTATCCATCCATCCATCCATCCATCCATCCATCCATCCATCCATCCATCCATCCATCCATCCATCCATCCATCCATCCATCCATCCATCCATCCATCCATCCATCCATCCATCCATACCAAAAAGATCTGTTCCAGCCTGTGGATGCCAGGGGAATCACATCAGCATGCACATCAAATAAACTCCTGCTCACAAATCAACGTCCTCCCAATAATACAAGCACCGCCCATGTGCTTTCAGGTTTGGGTTCACTTGCCAACATGCATTCTAATTTCTATCATCATACGATGCACAAAAGCTGACATAATCCAACCCAATGGCATGTACACACATACACACACTCAAACACACGCGCTTGTGAGCATGCAAACATTTTCAATAATGATGGATAAAATTCGTAGTCGCCTGTGTTTTGACAGAAAACTAAGAGTAAGGACGCGAAAGAAAAGCAAGAAAAACAAAGCAAAAGAGATTGGTCCAATTGTGTTGGACGGGCTAACTGCCGCCGCCTACTCACAGGCGCGAACCCACTACTGCGCGACATGGGGACTTTTGCCTGCTGTGTCACCACCCTGGGCCGATACGTCCCTCCTTAGTCAACCTGGCGACGCCGGGCTCCCCCAGCGTCCCCATATTGATGCCGGGCTTAGCGCGGACGCCCGATCGACGTAGCACGGCGACAGTCAGGGATCCCGCCCTCAAACCATTCCGAACCTCAAGCCTCCGAGTAGCTGGATTACAGGGGCACGCCACAACCCCCGGCGGTATACGAGAAGATAGAACTAAAGTAGTATCACAATAAAGAAAGTGATCGGGGCAAAACTGACTTAGAGAATATCAACTGTATTTGTTCTTATACCATCGATAGAATTACAAAATCGTGGGAGGACTGTGCGGATATCGTGAATTAAAATGATCAAACTCACGAAAAATTTGAGAAAGAACGGAAGTTTAGCCTCGTTTTGGAGTTCATGTAGAAACGGTGATTCTTATAAGAATATACCTCAAAGAATCTGTACAAGCAATAAGTATAAGCATCCATCTCGTAGAAAAGTACACTTCTATTCATTTCCAGGAATCAAAATGAAATTAACAAATAGTTAGTTTCTCTTAATAGTTGTATTGAGTTATTTTTAGCTAGTCAACACAGGCATTAGTGGCTGACAATTCCTATGTGACCATAGTGTGATTAAACACCGAAAAGAGCCCGGATAGGGATAAATGCGGTAACACTCTCCATGCAGACTCCACGACACAAAGCCTTACTAGCATAATGCGCAAGGTACCATGAGCAGTAGTTCATTCATCGCGTGAAATAGACCCAATCTACGCGATGGTTTTAATTCAACTCTACAACGCAGTTGTTTGAACGACGTTAGTAGACATTGGAACTATAGACATTAGTCTGATTCAGCAGCAGTTGTTGTATTGAAAGATTCATCGCGAGAACTGCAAGTCAATGAGCGTGTTTGTTAGGCATAGAATCTCGAAGGCTAGGCATTGCCTACGTTTCTCGCTCATAAGCTATAAGATATGCTCATAAGCTATGAAGATAGATGCGCCTTAACTGACTGCATCCCCCACTACCCCTCTTTCGATTGAGCCTGATGCGTGTTATCCCGGTAATTTATCGCCTTCTCTTGTTTGATTGTATTGTCATTTATATTTCGTGCTTTGCGTAGGTTTGATATGGTGTGTTAGCTATTATCAGCGCAACGTTAGGTTTTGTGTTACTTTATTTCTAAGTGCAATTTGTGTGTATCTGTTAATCCTTATACTGTTATAGGCTAGACTTAAGTTTTACGCTTCTATTTAGTTACTTTGTGATACAGGTAGATTTCGTTGCTAGGCATCGGACGTTACGTCATCAGTGGTGCGACGTCAGATTTGGACGGGGAAAAGAAAGGTATGTACGGATACTAGGGCACATTCTAGTAAACTAGAGATTTCGCCTACAATACTACTGCAGGGGCGGATCTGGGTTTTGAAAGGGGGGGGGTGCAAAGTTTTTTTTTTGTATCTTATCAGCGAAGGCGCGAAGCGCCGAACCGACGACGCGAAGCGCCGAGCATGCTAGGGGGGTCCGGGGGCATGCCCTCCCGGAATTTTTTTATATAAAAAGGAAGCAAAATGGTGCAATCTGGTGCAATCTGAGCGTGTAAAGTGCTATTTTCAGGCGATACATTTTGCCACTGATGTGGTGGGGGGTGGAGATAGGACCAACTGTCTCTCTCTTGGGAAGCACATGCTCGAAAATGTACAGTGCTAAATAAGTTCGATGTTAATAATAAAGAATCACAATTCACAAAAACAACATGAGGAAAAAGTCTTTGCAACAAGATCATACCTCGAATTTAATAATCTTTATATGGGGGGGTGCAATTACATTTAATTTTACTAGTGCATTCCTATATTTATCAGCATCTCTCTGTCTGCACCCACCCACCCCTTTTTATTTTGGCTGGGGGGGGGGGGGGGGGTGCAATTACATCACTATATTTATCAACATATTTCTCTTTCCATTTTTTTATTTATGTATTATCATTGTTTATGTATTTTATTTCTTTAATTTATTTAGTTAGTTTTTTGGCTGGGGGTGGAATTACATTTACATTACTATATTTATCAGCTTCTCTCTTCTTTTTTTTAAGCCGAGGGAGGGGGGGGGGTGCAATTATATTTACATTCCAATATTTATCAACATCTCTTTCCCTGAGTCTCTCTCTCATTTTTTTTGTCTTTTTGCTTGGGGGGGGGGGGGGGGGGGTGCAATTACATTTACATTACTACATTATCAACGTATCTCTTTTTTTCTTCTTTTTTTCTTCTTTTTTTTCTTCTTTTTTTTTCTTTTTTTTTCTTCTTTTTTTCTTCTTTTTTTTTTTTTTTTTTTGTCCCGCGGGGGGGGGGTGCAATTGCACCCATTGCACCCCCCCCAGATCCGCCCCTGTACTGACTCGGGTTTACAGAATGACTAGGGCAGACACGTTCACATAGCCTTTCACTGACGAAGGAGCCTACTTGGCCCCGAAAGCTCTGGAATATATAAAAAAAATTGTAGTTGGACAAAGGTCTCCATTACTTCTTTTCTACTCGCCTACGAGTCCACACCGGTGTGCCTCCTGTTTTCAAGCTATAACTATAAGTTCGTTTTGCTCGCTCTCGACTAGCCATCGAGGCGAGCCACTTGCCTAACAAACGCACTCCATTCCAGGGGAGGTAATTACTGCTTGCAGAGTTGTGCCTCCCCAGCAAGCTGTGTAGTAAACGAAGCAGGATGACAACGTCTCGCTTGATAATTGGTAAAATTATGCTCACAAATCGCGTCACCTGCACTGACTTTGGAAAAGTACTCATGTGAGACATAAGATACCTTTCAGTGTCCCCATCCTTTACTCTTGTTTGCGGCGACCTGGCACATTTGCACGCATGTGCCCAAGACATTATTACCAAAGATCCTATCATCCCTATGAATGATATTACCGTGATTACGGTCACAGGTGAGTGTCAAACACTATCATATATTCATACTATAAACTTGTACGTGTCATAGTGTTCATTTACCAGAAATTGCGTTCTATACACGCACATTTTTTAACTCCACGCAATAGAAGTGGTTATGTTGGTTCTTTCTGGTGCTCTGCATAACTCGCTTCCTTTGCAGCTTTGCTTAGCTATAAATTAGCGATCGGAGAACAGTCTGTTTTACGAACTTTGCAATGTTAACCGAACACTGCTGGTGTTTGTGGTGGTGCGAGCCAGAGTGGAGTGAGACTGGTTTCCCTCCTAAATGTTCGTCGCAGTTCATCAATAGAGTATAGCAGTGCCAGTTTGTCTGCTGGATGAAACGTAAAAGTATCTGCAAATTTTGTGACTTTGTGACACGTCACAGGCGACGAAAGCTTGAAAGAACGCCGTCCAAGTTACACTCGTGATGGTTTGTCGCGTTCCACTAGATCCTACATCGTGAGCATTATGGACGACTGACTTCGCCTGTACCTGACCTAATGATGGCGAATCCTGTAATCGCTTCACTCTAACGACAACGTTGAACAGTGAGGCAGGCAGGATGAAGTGCGTCGGTCAGATGCTACCAAGATTTCATGCAGACCCGAAGTGCGTTAATTGTAGCAACACATGATTATGGGAAGTATTTTTTTCCTGAAATGATGTGACATTATTTTGGTTTTGGAATGAACCAATAAGTGAATAACTGTGATAACTTTATAATTTTATGGGGACTCTTGTACTCTAGTACTGTCTTGGAATGAATGCGAAGTGGCGGTAAATGAAAAGGAGAACCAGTGTGAAATACTGGTTGAGCAGCATATTCGACTCAAATCCAGCTATAGTCATTAATAGCACATTAACTTGATTTATTCTGTCATTAAATCAAATGATCCATGAAGACTACATTTGAGATGAAGTTCGAACCTTGATAAATCATTTTCAATACATGTAAATAGTAAAAGGCTGCTGAATGAGTAAGAAAAAAAAATCCACACCATTCACAAATGAAATCAAAAGTTTACAAAGCGTTTTGTTCCCATATCTTATGATATATAATCAAATGCATAGATTTGAGTATATAAGCAAATAATATTAATGCGTTTTCTTATAATTATATATTAAGCAGAAACAGTTTTATGCATCTTTTATGATAATTACTAAATTAGCAATATTTTGTGTTGATTTTGTGCATTTATTTCTCACATTCAAAATATTGATGAATGGATCAGGTGGTGCTGTTAACTAGTAAAACATGTGTCATCACTGAGCTCGGACGGTATAAAATAAAATATTTCTCAGGAGCCACCAGTTCAATGTTTCGGAAGGGACTAATTTCCTGAGGTGCGGAGGCTTCCTGCCTGATAGTGATACTGATAGAGGTCAATTGTTGGCCTTGAACGTGTTGAAGCATGGACAACTTGCCCAAAAAGAAGAATCCACATGAAGTGAGGTAGTACCAACAGTGAAACTAAAAAGTGAAAATAGTTGGAGTTACTACGTGAGTGGATCTATTTACTTGGCAACCAGGTTGTTGATGCAGTGGGTTGGGCTTGTGATATGAATGCATGGTTGATCTGAATGATCTGACCATGTCCTGATGCCCTCTGGTAGCTTCCTAGGCTGATTGGGGCTGCCCCTGGCTGAGCCAGGGGAGCAGGCCCCGAAAGCTCAGCAGCCTGGGTTTGCAGCCTGGGTATGCAGCTGATGGGGGAAGCATTGTGTGGTTCTGGTTGTATGTCACCTGTGTATTTGCTGGTCTTTGCTTCTGCTACATGATTCTTGTATTTAAAAATTTGACGTTACTTTGTTTAAAAGGCTCTTCTCCATTTTGAACAACAGAACATTCATACTGCTATGCATTTCATCCTGATTGATTAACCACACACACACACACACACTCACACACCACCACCACCACCACCACCACCACCACCACCACCACCACCACCACCACCACCACCCTCTCAAAGGAACAACAGATGTTGTATACTTAATGAGATGCAGGTGCCCTGGAAACCATAAATATTGCAAGCATCGATCTGAACTTTATAACGTAACACATGTTGCAATGCTCTAAGGCTGGATTTACTTTGGAAGTCCTGTATCTTACGTGCTGTGCTGTGGAATGTCGCCTATGGTATGATGTTTGTGTCAGATAAAGTACTGCTCACCTTGAGAACATCCTTATCTTTGTTGGCATTGTGCTGGCTCCCATTGTTCATATTCTACTTGTGTGGAACGTCTGCTTGCTGTGGGACAGCATAAGTCATTCCAAAGTTGTTCATGATTTCTTGAGAGAGAGAGAGAGAGCAAGAGAGAGCGTGTTTGTGTGTGAGCGCATACAAGTGTGCATGTGTGTGTGTGCATGTGTGTGTGTGCACATGTGTTGGTGCGTGCATGTAAACATTGTGTGTGTGTGTCTGTGTGTGTCTCACTGTCTGTGCGTTTGCCTGTATGTGTTTTAAACAAAATTTTAGTGACAATGGTAGTGATGAAGGTGAAATTGTCTTCTTATGATTCTCCTCTGTCTTCCAGATGTGTGTGAAACTGTCTTGAACCCACTACTGCCAGGATCTACAGAAGCCTCAGTTTGGGCTGGACTCCCGTGCAAGTGTTGGTGTGAGCACAGGGTGCTAATGACATTCTTTCTGTGAGAGACTACTCATCACTGTGGCCTAACACTCTGTGTCTGAGATCGAAGCACTGCGCAAGCAGTGTTGGTGACGGAGCTCTTCAAGTGGCTTTGTACCTTGCTGGAAATCAGTCATGGAGTCCAAGACAAACAGCAAGCAGGAGGAGGAGGTTGCCTCCACTCACCGAATGTCCTTTGTGCCTGTCAAGGTAGGTCTTCATCCTGGCACTCGACTCTCATCCATCCATCTTCTCTGGATTTCTTCCATGTGGTAATACTTTTTTTAAAGGGGGTTTAGTTTTTTTCTCTCTTTGTTTTATTCATAAAATTGTTAAGCATGTGTGATGCATGCTTGATAATGAAAAGAAGAAAAACATTTACATAGGATTTTTGTCAGCAACTTGTATGCTCAGCAAGATGGGGAAAACGATACAGTGGAAGAGGTAAAGACAAAAATTAGACCCAGCACAACAAAATCTGTTGCTTGTTAATATTCCAGGCATAACTTGTCTAGACAAAGCACTGCACATCGGCAACAGTGTGAAGAGCCTTATCAGCAACAAGCAGAACTACTCCACTTGTCATTACAAGTTAACTGTGCAGGAATAAGAATTTAACTGAATTGAATTCTCTCACCTGTCGATGTGTCATGCCCAAAATCTCTTTTCCAGCATTGAAATGCACCAGGAAAACTAAATGTATGCACAAAACCTAACTCCACTCAAAGCATACTTGATGCCATACTGGGCCCGTATTCACAACGGCGATTTATCGGCGATTTATTTTAACTCCGATTTATCTCTAAACTCAGACGATTCCAACTGCCTGTTCCGCTCTCCCTTGGCTGGAAACCAGTATATATAGCAAAGCGCAACCTAGGATTCTCTGACGAGAGTACCTTATCTAACCGATCAAGATAACGCGGGGCTAGGGGATAAATCGAGTGTTGAAAAGATAAATCGCCGTTGTGAATACGGGCCCTGTACTTTTAATATGAAATATAGTATTCATAATGTAATAACACGTACACTAAGATAAAAAGGAGAAATTTCAATTTTGTATAAATACAATAACTGAATAAGTCATGCAATGTCTGCAACATCTCCTCTGATTTTTATGACACTGCACACATGTCTTGCTGGTAAAATGGTGAGCGAGTGATTGGTGTTTTTTAATCTGTCATTCTTTCTTCTTTTTTTGACTGGAAGGTACTTGCAGTGATGTTTTTGGGTGGGTGACCAGTTTGTTGTCGCATATAGGTTGGGCTTGATTTTCCAGAGTATTTAAACACATGGTTGGATTTCAGTGTTATCTGTCCTGATGCCCCCTGGTAGCATTTTTGACTCACATGCAAAGCAAAAGTGAGTCTATGTACTGAGCCGTGTCGTCCGTCCGTCCGTCCGTCCGGGCGTCCGGGCGTAAAAAACTTAAACGTTGGATTTTTCTCGGAGACTATTAAGTCTATCAACACCAAATGTGGCATGATGGTGTATGATGACAAGGCCTCAAAAAACATACACAGTGACTTGACCTTGCTTCAAGGTCAAGGTCACAGGAGCCATAAATGTGGTCTAAAAAACAGTCATTTTTCACATTTTCCCAATTTTCTCCCACGTTATTGAGAATGGCGACCTTAGCTACAAGTGGTATATAGGTCAAAGCAAGCCCTATCTTTTGATACCAGTTTGGTTGACCTTGCTTCAAGGTCAAGGTCACAGGAGCTCTTCAAAGTTGGTTGTATACATATTTTGAAGTGACCTTGTACCCTGAACTATGGAAGATAACTGTTTCAAACTTAATAATTATGTGGGGCACATGTTATACTTTCATCATGAGACACATTTGGTCACATATCATCAAGGTCAAGGTCACTTTGACCCTTATGAAATGTGACCAAAATGGGGTAGTGAACCACTAAAAGTGACTATATCTCATGGTAGAAAGTGCCAATAAGCACCATTGTGCTTTCTATGTCTTGAATTAACAGCTTTGTGTTGCATGACCTTGGATGACCTTGACCTTGGGTCAAGGTCACATGTATTTTGGTAGGGAAAATGTGTAAAGCATTTCTTTGTGTATGATGTCATTGGTAGGTTTAGTTGTTTGACCTTGACCTTGAAGGTCACCTGAAGGTCAAGGTCATATAAAGGTCAAGGTCAAGCATGTGAGTCGTATGGGCTTTGCCCTTCTTGTTGGTTGCTTCGGGCCGCCCCTGGCTGAGCTACTGGAGCAGGTCCCTGGCTGAGCTACTGGAGCAGGCCCCTGGCTGAGCTACTGGAGCAGGCCCCTGACTGAGCTACTGGAGCAGGACCCTGGCTGAGCTACTGGAGCAGGCCCCTGGCTGAGCTACTGGAGCATGACCCTGGCTGAGCTACTGGAGCAGGCCCCTGGCTGAGCTACTGGAGCAGGACCCTGGCTGAGCTACTGGAGCAGGCCCCTGGCTGAGCTACTGGAGCAGGCCCCTGGCTGAGCTACTGGAGCAGGCCCTGGCTGAGCTACTGGAGCAGGCCCCTGGCTGAGCTACTGGAGCAGGACCCTGGCTGAGCTACTGGAGCAGGACCCTGGCTGAGCTACTGGAGCAGGCTCCTGACTGAGCTACTGGAGCAGGACCCTGGCTGAGCTACTGGAGCAGGCTCCTGACTGAGCTACTGGAGCAGGCCCCTGGCTGAGCTACTGGAGCAGGCCCCTGGCTGAGCTACTGGAGCAGGCCCCTGGCTGAGCTACTGGAGCAGGCCCCTGACTGAGCTACTGGAGCAGGCTCCTTGGGCTGAGCTACTGGAGCAGGCCCCTGGCTGAGCTACTGGAGCAGGCCCCTGACTGAGCTACTGGAGCAGGCCCCTGGCTGAGCTACTGGAGCAGGCCCCTGGCTGAGCTACTGGAGCAGGCCCCTGGCTGAGCTACTGGAGCAGGCCCCTGGCTGAGCTACTGGAGCAGGCCCCTGGCTGAGCTACTGGAGCAGGACCCTGGCTGAGCTACTGGAGCAGGTCCTGAAAGTCCGGCAGCCAGGGGTTTCAGCTGATGAGGGGGCATCCAGTGGCTCTTGCTGTGTGTAACTCACCACCCCACTGTGTCATGCACATGCACATGCAAAGATGTTCCTCCTGGGGTTTGCATTCAGATGTTTTGAAAATACACCTCATGGGAACAACATTCACAGGAAGCACATTGCATACAAACTGTCTTGAACCATGCACATTTGCCCACCTGAGGCAGCTTTCTTGCACTGGGCGTGACCTACGCAGGAGCAAATTTGCTCGCACAGTAACTTACTTTGCACTTTACTTTGCTGTCTGTAAAGCAGCCTGCTGATCTTTTTCTGATTCCAGGTCTCCCGCCCCCAACTGCTGCCACCCATCATGTGCTCAAGACGGCTCTACGTCCAGTTGGGTTTCCTTCTCCTCCTTGTCCTCATCATCGTTCTGCTGCGCTCCATCTCCAACATGCGCGTCACCTTCGTACACATCCACATGGAGTCCGACACAGATGGGGAGCTGGTTGTCATTCCTGAGGAGTTTGCTGCAGCTCGAGGGGCCTTCTGTCTGGATGGGTCTCCACCTGCCTTCTACATCCGCTACGGTGGGTGCTGGTTGTGTGGTGATGACTAGCTCACTTCACCTCGCCTCATCCCACCCCACTCTCTCACTGCTCCACCTGGCAGGTTTCATTATATTGCAGACTGCAGTTTCCCTCTTACACCCAATCATTCATAAAAAATAAACAGTCAACCAGGGGCCCTAAAACAGTTTGCACAAAGAGTTCAACTTTATTTCAATCTAAAACAGTAAAAAAATGTATAAGAAAATCCTTATTTCCAAAGTTATTGATAATTGATGTTCACAGACACTATATCCTGAAACCACAAAAAATGCTTTTACAACTTCAGTGCATCATGACTGCTACAAAATGTTGTTTGGAAGCAACCAATGACAATCATCTTTGACATACACTATGTACACCTTAAGAAAAATAGTAAACTTGCAATAAAAGTGACAACATTGATCAGAATGATGGTTGACAGATAAATGACGCTTATTTAGAATAATTTGGTCTTTACCGTTTCCTGTAAACCTCAGGAGTCATCACTAGATAAACAAATCATTTTAAAATTGAAAACAAACATCTATAAGTATAAATCATATCCACGTAACAGATAGATATTTGGCTCAACCATAATGACATGGGTGGACTCAAACGAACCCCCCCAAAAAAAAAGAAAAAGAAAAGAAAACGGGGTATAACTCGCAGTTACTTGCATAGAGGAAAACAATCCCAAACTTCTTCAATTTCATTACAACCTAACTTATGGCCATAGAAACGCAATCAGAAATGCATACATGCAAGCTTTAAGGGGGCACACGGCCTTTGCTACTTCGTAAAAAATCATCAAAAATCGAGTTTTGAGTTTAACACAGAAATATCTCACTTACCTAAGACAAACGCTGAAAATCCGTGTGAATGCGTCGCTTTGTCGAATGTTAGCTTGACGAAAATTGTCTACAGATACCACAACACTCTTTTTATTTCTTTTGCCTAAAAACCTCATTTCCAATGAAGATAATCGGTAAAGTGATGTTCAAAAGCAAAAATAACAAAGAAAAAGCATGTGACATGTGACATTAGGCCTTGGTTATCCAACAGCACACATGTGTTTTTTCCGACAAACGGTTGCTGGTTTTATGCTAGAAAATTTTCCATTCAGCTTATTATGCTTTTATTTCATTTTTTTTAATTGACTCAAAATCTAAGTCTGTGTGTTAATTGAGTTTCAAAAGCCATTGTAATGATTTTTGGGGGTTAATTTTTATTTTGCATTCTAACTTTGAAATTGGGTCAACCAAGCAGAAGGAAATGTTGTCTGTCTTTATTCACACGTTCGCTTCGAATAACTCACTCAAACAAATGCTCAAACTCAAACTTTTTAGCTTTTATTTTTCCATTTGTATTACAAATACAGTACTTTAGCATGAAATGCAAATGCAATTATGAAAATCAACACCGAGAACTAGTAATTTGAAGGCAAAGTTTACACACATCAAAGAAGCTGAATATCGTGAAACCTGCCACCTGCTCTGCTCTGTTTGGCTGTGTTCTGCTGCACTCCAGTAACTGGGCACGTTTGTTAGGCTCAAAATCTCGAGATTCTCCCTGAATGGCTAGTCGAGGGCGAGCGAGACGCTCCTACAGCTATAAAAAACGGCCAATCATCAACTGGCAAGCGGAAGAACTTGGCTGCGTCCTGGCGCCGGAGTCAGTGAAGAGGTTGCCGAAAGACGAAATTACTGGCGATACAGATATCACATCAGTTTTTCACTTGATAGAACACACCATGATGTCATATCGAATGGCACGGGAACTTTTTAAACGAAATAAAGCAACCTGGGTTCAACTGTAGACAATTTTGTCGAAAATGTTAGGCCTCGATTATCTCAATCAATTCAAGGGACATTATTCATAGAGCATACATAAACAGTGTTGTGTGTTTGCAAGCGATATAAATCTTTTCAGCAGTGTATATCCAGAAATAACCTTTACACCTACTCCTCAAAATATACAAATGAACACTCGAACAGCAAATACTTCCATGTACGAACACTTTTCTATTGTTGAACCTTGAGAAGCACATTATAGGCACTGCCATCTATCAGCGGCATCCGAATCGGCACGGTCTCAACCATTTTGGCTCATGGCAGGT
>JAWQFJ010000498.1:254056-256556 GCA_034096865.1 Theodoxus fluviatilis
GACAAATGCTGCAGTCATACAGAAGTGGATATGAACATAGGGACAAATGCTGCAGTCATACAGAAGTGGATATGAACATGGGGACAAATGCTGCAGTCATACAGAAGTGGATATGAACATAGGGACAAATGCTGCAGTCATACAGAAGTGGATATGAACATAGGGACAAATGCTGCAGTCATACAGAAGTGGGTATGAACATAGGGAGTGAACGCTGCAGTCATACAGAAGTGGGTATGAACATAGGGAGTGAATGCTGCAGTCATACAGAAGTGGATATGAACATAGGGAGTGAACGCTGCAGTCATACAGAAGTGTGTATGAACATAGGGAGTGAACGCTGCAGTCATACAGAAGTGGATATGAACATAGGAGCAAATGCTGCAGTCATACAGAAGTGGATATGAACATAGAGACAAATGCTGCAGTCATACAGAAGTGGATATGAACATAGGGAGTGAATGCTGCAGTCATACAGAAGTGGATATGAACATAGGGAGTGAATGCTGCAGTCATACAGAAGTGGATATGAAAATAGGGACAAATGCTGCACATACAGAAGTGGATATGAACATAGGGACAAATGCTGCACTCATGCAGAAGTGGATATGAACATAGGGACAAATGCTGCAGTCATACAGAAGTGGATATGAACATAGGGACAAATGCTGCACTCATGCAGAAGTGGATATGAACATAGGGACAAATGCTGCAGTCATACAGAAGTGGATATGAACATAGGGACACACAAGCTGCAGTCATACAGAAGTGGATATGAACATAGGGACACACAAGCTGCAGTCATACAGAAGTGGATATGAACATAGGGACAAATGCTGCACTCATACAGAAGTGGATATGAACATTGGGAGTGAATGCTGCAGTCATACAGAAGTGGATATGAACATAGGGACAAATGCTGCAGTCATACAGAAGTGGATATGAACATAGGGACAAATGCTGCAGTCATACAGAAGTGGATATGAACATAGGGACAAATGCTGCAGTCATACAGAAGTGGGTATGAACATAGGGACAAATGCTGCAGTCATACAGAAGTGGATATGAACATAGGGACAAATGCTGCAGTCATACAGAAGTGGATATGAACATAGGGACAAATGCTGCAGTCATACAGAAGTGGATATGAAAATAGGGACACACAAGCAGACAGTGTCTGGGTTTGGAAACTCAATTATTAGAAGAGAAAAAAGTGGTTATGGTGACCCTACTGACCCTATTTTTTCTGCTGACCCTAAACTTTTTTTCCAATCATGCAAAAAAGGAAAAAAAGAAATTAAAGGTAAACAACAAACTGTGTGCTGTCCCATCTTCCATGCCCTATGAGCTCTCAGGGAACCCACTATTTAAGTTTGAGAAAGCATTTTCAGTGGAAGAAAAAATGGTTTATGTTCAGTCCAGCCTCATCTTAAAAGAAAAAAACAAAGGGGGAAAAAGTTCAGGCCAACCCACCGACCCTTTTTTTGACTCACATGCGAAGCAAAAGTGAGTCTATGTACTGAGCCGTGTCGTCCGTCCGTCCGTCCGGGCGTAAAAACCTTAAACGTTGGATTTTTCTCGGAGACTATTAAGTCTATCAACACCAAATGTGGCATGATGGTGTATGATGACAAGGCCTCAAAAAACATACATAGTGACTTGACCTTGCTTCAAGGTCAAGGTCACAGGAGCCATAAATGTGGTCTCAAAAAGTCATTTTTCACATTTTCCATATTTTCTCCCACGTTATTGAGAATGGCGACCTTAGCTACAAGTGGTATATAGGTCAAAGCAAGCCCTATCTTTTGATACCAGTTTGGTTGACCTTGCTTCAAGGTCAAGGTCACAGGAGCTCTTCAAAGTTGGATTGTATACATATTTTGAAGTGACCTTGACCCTGAACTATGGAAGATAACTGTGTCAAACTTAATAATTATGTGGGGCACATGTTATACTTTCATCATGAGACACATTTGGTCACATATCATCAAGGTCAAGGTCACTTTGACCCTTATGAAATGTGACCAAAATGGGGTAGTGAACCACTAAAAGTGACTATATCTCATGGTAGAAAGAGCCAATAAGCACCATTGTGCTTCCTATGTCTTGAATTAACAGCTTTGTGTTGCATGACCTTGGATGACCTTGACGTTGGGTCAAGGTCACATGTATTTTGGTAGGAAAAATGTGTAAAGCATTTCTTTGTGTATGTCATTGGTAGGTTTAGTTGTTTGACCTTGACCTTGAAGGTCACCTGAAGGTCAAGGTCATATAAAGGTCAAGGTCAAGCATGTGAGTCGTATGGGCTTTGCCCTTCTTGTTTCCTGTTACCATAGGCATATTACCTTAACCACAACTATGTGTTGTTGTTTATTACATTAAGTGACTGACTGGAAGTTGTGTATAATTACTGTGATCACTTGAAAAAAGGAAAGAAGACACCCTACTGACTTTTTTAAACTAGTTTATCATGGATCTGGGGAACCTGTCTCATTGCATT
>JAWQFJ010000498.1:259056-274056 GCA_034096865.1 Theodoxus fluviatilis
AGATGAATTGTCTCCCAGACACTGGGTTGTACACTGCATGCCTTGTGCTGTGTCCTGCGTAGGAAACGAGTCAGAGTCAGTGAGCTACAGGAGTCATACACTGTACATGACTTGTGCTGTCCTGTGTAGAAAACGAGTCAGAGCCAGTGAGCTACAGGAGTCATACACTGTACATGACTTGTGCTGTCCTGTGTAGGAAATGAGTCAGAGCCAGTGAGCTACAGGGGTCATACACTGTACATGACTTGTGCTGTGTCCTTTGTAGGAAACAAGTCAGAGCCATTGAGCTACAGGGGTCATACACTGTACATGACTTGTGCTGTGTCCTGTGTAGGAAATGAGTCAGAGCCAGTGAGCTACAGGGGTCATACACTGTACATGACTTGTGCTGTCCTGTGTGGGAAACAAGTCAGAGCCAGTGAGCTACAGGGGTCATACACTGTACATGACTTGTGCTGTCCTGTGTAGGAAACGAGTCAGAGCCAGTGAGCTGCAGGGGTCATACACTGTACATGACTTGTTCTATATCCTTTGTAGGAAACAGGTCAGAGCCAGTGAGCTACAGAGGACGCACACTTTACATGCGGGGAGCAGCCATCTTTGAGACAGTCATTGACTACCTGACACAGCGGTCCACTCTGCCTACAGCGGAACAGGTCATCCTGGCAGGATCCTCAGGTCAGTGATAACAGCAATGATGACAGCAGCAAGAACAGTGGCAATGAGTACAGTGACTATGGTAATGGTAACTACAGCAATAGCAACAACAGTTGAAAAGGTAGCAACTATATATCAGCTGTGACAACATCAACAGTGGCAGGAAATAGTGACTATGGTAATGGTCATGACAGCAACAACAGTTGAAAAGGTATCAGCTATATTGGCTATGACAACATCAACAGCAGCAACTTTGACAGTAAATATTGCCATTTTCCGTGTTGATAATGCAGTATCTTCTCTGCAGTGACGAGGTTATGCAGACACTAAATTATCTTTACCTGCCTCTTATCAGTACAGTAGTACTTTGAAGCAAGGTCACTGTGTAATAAAGAATTGGCAGTTCACCAAAACTAGGACAATGGATGAATGAATGGATGGAGATCTACAGCCTGGCAGCCTTTGTAGGCCATTCACTAGAGCAGATGTATGAGCCAGTCAGTTTAGATTTCCCTCGCTGTTTGCCTTTTTTGAATCTCTTAGGGAGCTGCAGTGGGTCTCTCCGTACCCCCAACCCACAGGGGGGTGCTGTACCGTGCACTCTGCTCTTCCCCCACTCACTGTCAGTGTGAGTGGGGATGTAAAGACGTGCAACACCGACTCGGCAGTCTCGCTTTCCAGCATGCGCTCCTTGACATGCCTGGCTGTTTGCCTGCCACAAGGTTCTGTGTCCCAGTAATGAGTGCACACCTTTCCACTTCAAGTGAAAGTTATTCTAGTATTCTTTTCAGCCTCAAAATATTCAAAAGGTTCAAAGTCCTGTCCGACCTATCAGCCAGCCAAGAGTTCTCTGCTTAACTCATTGAAGACGGCACTATTTTTAGCTTGTATTGACGGAGACGCATGTTTCTGGGCATTTTTACAGAAATTGCTGAAAAAATACTAATCAAGCAATGGAAAAACTGTTGCCATCATTAGAAAGCTCTTTGTCTCCTTTATCCTTGTAGATCAATGTCATTCTGCCATTATTTTTATTTTGAATATAGTATTGCAACAAAGAAGGTACCGTCTGACGTGCCTGTTTGTAGTTTGGCTGGAGGGAGGCCGACGTGCTCAGCTGACAACATGTACGGATCAGTTTTTGATTCCTCTTCTTCGGTCAGCAGTTCGTGTACTATATCTAGGATCTGCTCCTCTAAAACTGCATCTTTTTCATCTTTGTCCTCTTCGGAAAAAAGGAGCACATTGTCCTCCTCATCTGATCCTTCTTCTGTAGCGATTTTAACAAAATCCTCATCATTGTCCTGCTGCGATGCCATTGCGATTTGGCGTTGAAATTGCCCCCTTGCCACATGTGTAAACAAAGTCTGGCAGTGCCTTATCCTCTTCAAATTCAGAGACACAGACGATCTACAATGTTCCTCACTATCGTATAAGAGAACTAGACTACCTCGATTGGTTAAGAGCCCCTCACAACACGCACAAGAAATTTACATGAGCACCGCATCATATGTTGAGGTGTGTCGTCAACCGTTGCTCACCTCATCTCATCATATGATGCGGTGCGTCATCATTGAGTTAAGAAATGCAGACAGGTCACTGCCAATGAGCTGGAAAAAAACACCTTGATGCATCGGAATGAAAGCAACATTGAAAAATCAACAGAAAGACAATGACAGTGACAACACTTTTATTTTCAAAAGATAACAGAAAGAAATGAACGGGGAAAATACCAAATAGAAGGAAGGAAGGAAGATGTATTTGAAATAAAATTTGTTCATGTGTGTTTAAATGCTTTCTATTTGAGTCATGGTTTGGAGGTGTGATGGATTCCGCTCAATGTTGTCATGTTCCACTTGCAGACACTACAACACTCCTCTGGTACTGCTCAGGGTTTTGTGCAGACACTACAAAACTCCTCTGGTACTGCTCAGGGTTTTGTGCAGACACTACAAAACTCCTCTGGTACTGCTCAGGGTTTTGTGCAGACACTACAAAACTCCTCTGGTACTGCTCAGGGTTTTGTGCAGACACTACAAAACTCCTCTGGTACTGCTCAGGGTTTTGTGCAGACACTACAAAACTCCTCTGGTACTGCTCAGGGTTTTGTGCAGACACTACAAAACTCCTCTGGTACTGCTCAAGGTTTTGTGCAGACACTACAAAACTCCTCTGGTACTGCTCAGGGTTTTGTGCAGACACTACAAAACTCCTCTGGTACTGCTCAGGGTTTTGTGCAGACACTACAAAACTCCTCTGGTACTGCTCAGGGTTTTGTGCAGACACTACAAAACTCCTCTGGTACTGCTCAGGGTTTTGTGCAGACACTACAAAACTCCTCTGGTACTGCTCAGGGTTTTGGCAGGTCTGGGCAAGGAGTGTTGACACTGGGAAACAAGTTGTTTCATTTGGGTGTTTACATTTCATGTGCAGTTATCAGTGTAATGGTAGAGTGGAAACCTTCATCGTCAAATAGATAAATGCATGCCTGAAATGATTCTTGGAGATTAATGCTTCCAGGTCATCATGGGGGTTTCTTCATGTGGTGATAATGTCCAAACATGAACATTTATCAATCTTCTTCTTCTTGAACGCCATCACACTTGGATTCTAGAGTCAAGGATGAAATGGGCTGTCTTCTGGAGAGATTCCACCCTGCCGTACAGCTTTTCCTGAATGCTTGCTGGTTCCGGCCAAACGTCCTCTCACAGCAGCCGGTGGTTCCTGCATTCCTCCAGAATGTGTTCAGATGTCTGGTTGGCCTCTCCACAGGAGCACTTTGGGGATGGCACAAGTCTGAATCTCTTGTGCATGTGGTAGTTGAGTCAATTGTGCCCTGTCCGCAGCCTGAAGATGACCACCTGTTCTTGTCTGGACTGTTGGTGGTAGCTGTCCGTTGTCTGGAGTGTTCTGTACAGGGCCTTCACCATGGTGTTCATTTCTATAAGGGTGACTCTGTTCTCTTCTTGGTGGTCTTCAGCTCCCAGCTTTGCCATTCTATCCGCCTCCTCATTTCCATGTATTCCACAGCGTGAGGGGATCCACTGCAGTACAATCCTGAAGCATGTGATGTTTTGGAGTGCTTTCAGGAGTTGAGGCAGTTTGCTTGCTGTTGCTGCCTCCAAGACAGAGAGTGCGTCTGTGAGGAAGACTACCTGGGAGTCTCCGTCAAGGTCTGCTTTGCTGCTGCTGGTATTTGCAGCATGGATCAGGGCTTCAACCTCTGCTCTGTAGTTGGTGCAGTCGGTATTGCCTCTGCCTGCCATTTTCCACCTGGGTACTGGATGTATGCTCCAGCTCCCCCTCTCTTGACTGCATCTGTGGCTGACCCATCTGTGTAGGCCCTTATCCATGCTTCCTGGGGGTAGGTTTCATCAAGCATGGCCTTTCTTGCTGGCGTCACAGTGCTCGTCTTTTGTGGTGTAATGGGGTACTGTGGTACGGATGGTGACGTTGTTCAGTGGAGTTTTCCAAGGTGGAGGATCGTCTTTGCGGTTGAACTTGAAGGGTTCTACTTCTGCTGGCAGCAGGTCTTGATGCTTTCTCAACAGTGCTCTGCTTTCTAGTACAAAGCTGGATCTTTTCAGCCTTCCTGAGCTGAGGTTCTTCACTCTGTTGTGCATCAGGTGATCCTCTAAGAACCTTGCCCTCATGTTCTGCATCACGGCTTTAAACTCCCTTCTTTTCTGAAGCGGTGGGATGCCTGTTGTTTGCTCCATCTTTTCTATAGGCGTAGATCTGACAGCGCCTGTGATGATTCGTAGGGCCTGGTTCTGGGCTCTGTCAAGGGTCTGTTGGTGCGACTGGGCAGCTGTCATCCAAGAGTTGGAGCCGTACTCTAGGTGTGGTCGTACTGTGCCCTGGTACACCATCTTGAGGATCTTCTCATTGCCAGCTTCCTCATTATGTTCAGCTTTCTTCTGGCTTTTGCCTCTGCACTTTGCACCTGTTGTTTCCATGTCATCCTCCTGTCAAAAATTACTCCCAAGTATGTCTGTTGGTCTTCATACTGTAGCAGGGTGTTGTCCAGGGTCAGTTTGCCAGGCTGAGCTTTGGTGGAGAGTGTGAATAGAGTGGCTGATGACTTCTCTTTCTTGATGGTGACACACCAGGTGGAGGCCCAACCTGTAATCTTGTCCAATGCTAGCTGCATTCTATATGTGGCGGTTGTTGCATACTCTTCTGAGCACCAGAGCACTAGGTCATCTGCATACAGGGCTGCTTGTACTCCTTTTAGCAGCTCTGGTATGATGTCATTGATGAAGAGTAAGAACAGAGTAGGTGACAATACTCCCCTGGCTCCACAGGACGAATTCAAAGGACCACCAGTAGCTGGGGTTGGGCTCCTTCGAGGCACGGAGCCCGGCGCTGCACCTGCCTGGCGGGACTTCACAGGGCGAGCACCATTCTCGTTGTCTGTATATCCAAGTGTCATATGCTTTGGCGATTGTGCCGTAGTGTTGTGGTTTGTTAGAGTGCGCCGTGTGGCCCAACACATTCGTCTTCAGCACTCGGGGATTCTTTCAGGGTTACCCCACCCTTAGCTCATAGCCCAAAGACCTGCCCTGTCAGAAGGGGGAGGGGGGGGGGGGGGGGGAATGGTCCATATTGGTCTGGCCTCTACCCTTAGAGCTGTCCAGCTTGGGAAACCCTGCCAGGAGTTTGCACTCCCGCTGGCATAGCTCTTCGGGTCATGGAGACGCACAAATCACCACACCACGCTAAGGAATGGACCGTGTGGTGGGTCAAGCTCAATGAGTGCATGTGCATCTTGCTTCCTCTGTAATAGGGAATGGTTGGATCAAATGTCCTAGCAATCAGGGTGTAAAGTGGTTTGAGGTTTAAAAATGAGAACTAAATTGCTGCTCAGAACCACCACCTTTACCTTTTTATCTTTATTGAAGTTTGAGACATCAGTCACATGCACTCAGCATGTTTTAAAAAAGTTTTACAATTTTTTAATTGGGAAATGGATATTTATCACAGAATTTCAAAATGGTTGCTTGTTTATGCCCTCTTTAAAAATTACACACAGATTTCCAAGCTTCCATGTCTTGAATGGTTCCTTCAACAACCACTGGTCTAAAAATCTCAGCACACCCTAATCCCTTTTCCTGTGGGTGTATCTGCTTGTGTAACTGTATTTTCTCCCATGCTGCTGTTAGCTCTGTGGCTGAGTGGTTAGCTCACTTGACCTGTAATTGTTTGCAGCTGCAGGGTGCAGCATTCAAAGCTGCACCGTTCCCACAGATGTATCCTTGAGCAAGATGTATTAACTCGCATTGCTTCTCCTTGTCTAGGAGTAAAGTCGGGTACCTGTGAGGGCAGAAATGGCACTCTTTGTGTGCAGCTGTGAGCCAGCATCGGGTTGGAATACTCCCCAGGGAGTGGAGTAGGTGTTGCCACCTGACTGCCTACATCTTATCTGTCTGCCACTGCATTTGTCATTGGGCGCCAGTGAAGGATTGATCAAGCGGCCCAGTGATCAGGGGGTAAAGTGTAAATTGGTTTGAGACCCAGACAGAGTTGAAAGGTCACTGTATAAATCACACCTTTACCTTTTCTTTCTACAGCGGGAGGGCTGGCAGCTCTGATTCAGGCTGACAGGCTGCGACAGAAGCTGCCCGGTTCCGTCCGATCCCTGCACGCCGTGGTGGATGGAGCCATGTTCTTGGACCAGCCTGACTCTGACAATGCTCGACCTATGGCCGACCTTCTCCACCGTGCCTTTGACCTTCACAATGTGAAGGGTTAGTAGATTTTCTTCCTGGTAACTTTGGTGGAATGATATCTATCATGTAAAGAGCAGTTTGATGAGAGCATGTCTGTCCTGCTATGACTTGCTGATGAGACAGCCCAGTGATGCAGGAATTACCTGATGAGAGGACACCTGTTGGGTGAAGGATAATGGGATGAGGGGATCCTTGCCCTGCTAGGACACTGCTACAGAGGACTAGTAGTAGTTTAGCAGAGAATTGACTTCATTTCTGTCCTGTTAAGATTCTACTATAGAGAACAAGTTTGGCAAAAAATTGCATTTATTTGTATTCTGTTAACAGTTAAGACATTACTATAGAGGACAAGTTTAGTTTTAAAATTTGCATTTATTTCTGTCCTATTAAGAGAGAACTAGTTCAGTAAAGGACTGTGTTGATTTCTGTCCTATTAAGACACTGCTAGAGAGAACTAGTTCAGTAAGGAACTGTGTTCATTTCTGTCCTATTAAGACACTGCTAGAGAGAACTAGATCAGTAAAGAACTGTGTTCATTTCTGTCCTATTAAGACACTGCTAGAGAGAACTAATTCAGTAAAGAACTGTGTTTAGCAGTTCTCAGTAAGTCACAACATCAGCTCTTGCAATGGAACAAGCCCTCTAATAATCCTCTCTCAAACAAATAAAACTGACAAGTTTGTCTCCACATATTTAAGCAGGCATCTAAGAAATAAGATAAACCGCCTTAGATATGCACTCAATTCTTCTCTTTACTAGTTCTCTCTCGCAGTGTCTTAATAGGACAGAAATCAACACAGTTCTTTACTGAAGTAGTTCTCTCTAGAAGTGTCTTAATAGGACAGAAATCAACACAGTTCTTTACTGAACTAGTTCTCTCTAGCAGTGTCTTAATAGGACAGAAATCGAGAGAACTAATTCAGTAAAGAACTGTGTTGGGATGTAAAGTTCAAGGCAGCTAAAATGCTGTGTGAGATTTTTCCTCTGCAAGTTACCCCTGTGATTGCAGTGGTTTTTAATTATGGTGTCCATTTCTGCACCACTGTTGCATGTTACTAATGATGGCGCTGTCTCCTCTCCACAGAGGCCATCAGCCTGCAGGACTGCATGCGAGAGTTGCAGCCAAGCACGCAGTGGCGGTGCTTCCTCCCCGAGGTCTTTGCCAAGCACATCTTCACCCCCACACTCTTTGTGGCCTCGCTGTACGACACCTGGTACCGCCACAGCGTGCTCAACATTGGATGCAGCGCTGCAGTCTGCCCCACAAGACAGAGACAAGCGGTGGACAGAACCAGCTCTGCTGTCCTGGAGTTTGCTGCCAGCATCACAGCCACGGGGAAGCATGGGGTGTTCCTCACGCCCTGCCCGGTGCACGTGATTCTGTACGAGCAGTTTGACAAGGTCCACTCCAATGGACTGACACCGCAGGATGTGCTGGGACCTTGGCTGGCGCACAAACCCCTGGCAAGGAATGTGACGGAAATCCTCTCCCTGGACGATGCGGTCATGAAGTGCCAACTGCACAAGACTTGATGGAGAGATGGATGTTCTGAGGCATTTCAAAGATGGACACAGGCATAGCAATGTGGTTGTTCAGTGCAGGCTGAGGGAAACTGTAGTGCAGACAGGATTATCTGAAGTGGTTCAAGGATTCACACCTGCAAAGCAAATTGGTTGACAGGTGCAAGATGCACAAATCATGTGAAAATGACATGTTTCTGAGGTATTTGAGGGCTGACACAAGTATGGTGCTTGTGGTCTTAAAGTGCATAAAGTGCACCTGAATTTAAAAAGAAGCTTTGAGGATGTCTGAGGATTTATATGCAGTATATACAAGCAGACTGAAGAAGGCGATAATGGTATTTTAATTTAAGTTTAAACAAGATTGTATATGGTCAAGCAAGTACACAACAACACAGCTAGATAATTGCAATTGTTTTCTGAAATGAGTAGCATTCAGGATTAGGTGCAACAAATTGGAGTCGGAAAAGTGTGATAATCTTGAGGATATAGTGGCTGGTGTACCAGCAAGCAGGCAGTGTACTGTGGAGAGAGCTTGAGGCATTTTGGCCACCCTGGAGCACATGTCACAAGGAAAGGGACTTCCAAGGCAAATCTGGCTCTCAGGGGAGACCATACAAGGTCATGTTTGAAGACAGTGTACACAAGAGTGTAAGGCTTGCTCGGAAGGACACCGCTTGGTGATCTATCACTGTGAGAATGCTATTGGTCTGTGATAACTTACACAACAAGGTGAATATAATTGAAGTTATAAGAGCTCTGTGCCTGCTGTATTGGGCCTCTTTTCGAAAAGAGTTGAGTTTTGTGGTGAGAGAATGTTTAAAGTTGAGAGATCTGCCACTGTTTCCCCAGGCAGTATTTCCCAGCTGGAGTCGGATACTGAGTGGATTTGGAGTGTACAGGTCTAGAATGTACCGAGTAGCCTGCTCTACTGCCCTCCCAGATAATTGCCCGTCATGCTAATTTATGCCCAGTTATTATTATATAAAAGTGTGATATTTACTGGTATGGGTGATATGATTTATTGCCCAGCTTGATTTATTGTCCTTTTTATTACCCCCAAAAAGATAGCAGGCAGTAAAGCAAGTTCACTTGTATTTTCCAAATGTACTGAGAGAGTTGATTATTATTGTTTCTATTATTCTTATCACTTTTGAGTTTATTCCACCTTGCTTCTAGTTAGGTAGCCAAGGGAGATATGCTTTTTCAGTGTTCTGGCTTGAGTGTTTAAAATATGTAGATCCTTACAAGTACAACATTGAAAGTAAGAGTCCTAATGCGTGGGCTAGATCAGGGTTCAACACTAACAATTGCCTGATTGCCTGGGGCAACCATTTATTCTTGAGTGGCAAAGAAAAGTTGATCTAGCCATGCCTGAACAGTCAACCAAATTTTCTCTGATTTATTCTAGAAGTGAATCACACAATGGCTTGAAAGCTATGTGGATGACAATGACACAGCCGTGCAGGCAGCCTCCAAACAGCCTGTTTAGTTTGCCTGACCCTCGTAATGATGTTGTACACATGTTCAATGCTAAACACAATTTTAAAGTAAGACACGCTGATATTTATTTGACTAATGTGATTATTCCAGTGGGACAAACAATTTTCAGGCCAGTGGATATTGCTTTCTGGCAAGTGAAATTTTAATCTACAAGCCTGAACTGGCAAGCAGTTTTGAGAAGTTGTATTGGACCCTGTAGATACAAGATATTTGTGTATAATTATGTATATTTGATACAAGAAGGTTCACATTTTAGAACCAAGAAATATGTGTGCTCAGAGCGAATCTAGTACTGAATTAGTCATGATGAAAATACTGGTCTGAAGACATGTTCATTCTAGAAACGTGAACCGAACATATGAAAACAGAATCTAGTAATGGAAGATCTTGAGCTTGTGTAAAGATCTCTTCTTGCTGGGTGCACAGCAGAAGTAAGAGGGCTTTCTAGTGGAAAACGAAAAGTCCTGATTTGTTCTGCAAGTGGCAGTTTCTGTTGGCTTGGCTCTTGTTCCTAACTCTCTGGTGATGGTGCTTGAGGTATTAGGCAAAGCTGATGAGCTTCTTAGACATAATTCCAACAGGTAAAAAGTAAAAGCTGGTTAGGGGGTTATAAAGGGTATCTTGGAAGGAAGCAGTTACACACATGCTTGCCAGCAAAATACACTTTCCAATTAGAGCAGCTTGTGAAGTGCCAAACACCACCTAGAAGTATTCAGTGCAGCATGAGGCTGGGGCCACTCAATGTCTCACTCAGCAGCAACAGGAGTCCCTGACTGCTGGGCTTTCGAGGCCTGCCTCAAATGGCTCCCGAGAAGAATTTAGTGTATAAGTAATGCTGTGCAGTTTTTCTTCATGAGAACTATGCTGCAGTACTCTAGGTTTCACACTGAAAGGCAGCAATTCCAGATAATGCCAAATCATGTCCATGTCTCTCACTGGGGATGAGGCAGTCTTGGATTAAATGGAGCATGGCAGGTTTTGCCTATTTACCCAAACTGTATGCCCAATTCTGCTTAGCTTTTGGTTGGTGGCTGCCTGCATAATTCTTGTTTTATTAACTGTTTGCTGTGCATTTGCATATGACATTATGATTAATATTATGTATGCGTGCCTGAATTTCATTTACATTGTTTATTTGATCACTGTGATTTTGTTACTTTACTACCCCAGTAGCCTGGTATGTGACAGTAGATGTTGAGGCTTGTTTTCCATTTGTGAGTTGTATGTATATATATTGGTCGTTACTTTTGGGGTAGTACATTTGTCTTTTATGGCTTTTGTGAGGATCCATCTCACACACACACACACTCACACACACACACACACACACACACACACACACACACACACACACACACACACAAAAACACCCCCCACCCCACCCCTACCCCACCCCCCACTTGTTGCCATGCTCTTGTTCACAGTATTTGAGATTTTGACATACCAAAAATGTACATGAAGGAAATGATTGTAATTGTTCGGACAGATGTTTACATGAATAATGATTTGTGTTCAGTGTAAGTGATGTAGAACCTGTTGACCAGTGACAGGTTTCATATCTGGAGGATGGAAGTTGATCTTACTGCAGTTGCACGTTTTATTTTGAAGTGACAAGGAACCATAGGTAAGGCAGACATATGCAGTGCAACTGGTACCAAAGTATTGCAGTAGGTGTCATGTAGCACACTGCATGTGTTTTTCCCTATCCACAAAACAAGAACCATTTCAATAGTATTGTATGTCTGGTAGTGCCATCACATCTTCTATTTTCAACAGATTCTGGGAAACTTTGTGTGTGTGTTGATACTTTTGATAATTGGCAGAATTTGTGAATCCCACTGAGAAGTAGCGAAACCTATAGCCCTGTAATTGTCAAGCTGTCGTGTATAATAGAGAGTAATGCACATACAAGCCACGAAAACATTGATAGATGCTGTAACATTATTTTCAGGGATGTGCTGTACATCTTCATGCTTGTGTGTTATACCTCAGTACAGAAGTAATTCAGTTGCAAATTTGCTCCCCCCCCCCCCCCCCCCTCACTGAAATTGTAACATTTTCTGTGTCCAAGAAACACACCCTGGATTGAATGGAAATCAAACAAATGCACATGTGCAAAGTTGGATTGCAAACCCTTCCACTCTATTATCATCAGCTTTACTGTACTTTGAACCCAAAGCTGTACAGATTCTGTACCAGGAGTTTTACTTCAAATGCTTTTGTAAACTGTGATAGTGTATAATATTGTCAATATTGCTAGTTGCATCAGGTTTTGTGGAATAATTCATGTTGTTGTTGGCACAGCTTTATCCACTGGACACAATTAAGTACACCATATGTTGCTTTTGCTGCAGTTGTATCTAAAGGCCTTTAGTACTTACTGTTTCTGCATGTACACACTGGCCGTAATGAGATTCATTGTATCCTCACCTAGAGGGCGTGATACTCATCTCTAATCAGCTGCTTGTTGAGCACAGTTCCATTTTGTCTGCATGAACTGTAAGCAACCATGTACACTCTTTTTTCCTCAGACAGTTCGGTATTATGTTTGAGATAGTTTGAGATGGTATTACAGTTGTGAAAAGTGTAGAGTTTTAGATAAGTGTATATTATAGTCTCCACACCTTTGTAAAATCTGGAGAGAAAAAAAATCACAAAGTTGTTTTTATTCTTTTTCCTAATGGGCTCAGATCAGCCGGATGCAGTTTTTTTTTTTGGCTGTTGTTGTCAGTGTGTGTTTTTTTTCCTCAGAAGTGAGTTACAATTTATCATCATTCAGTGTTGTCAAGATTTTTCATCTCTGTTAGAAAATTGTATACTGCAGTGGCTAAGTTTTTCCAATTTATTTGGGACTTTCATTAGGAAGGACAAATAGGATCTTGAAATATTTACATTAATAAAAAGTTTACTTTCAACCATAGAACGTTTTTTTCGCATTTTTGAACTTGAAGTACAAAAATAGGATATTATTATAAACAGCAATGGAGATTATATGCTACAGATGTTCAAGAACAGCACACACACGCATATGCATGCACACACACACACACACACACACACACGATTAAAAAGTTGTGGTTATGGTAACTTGACTAATCCCATCTTTTCCTGCCGACCCTAAACGTGTGTGTGTGTGTGTGTGTGCGTGCGTGTGTGTGTGTGTGTGTGTGTGTGTGTGTGTAATCGTAAGAATTGGAGACGTGCAAACATCCGAGGAAATAGTACAAGCTGTGTTGTGGATTCGTATTTGCAAACATGGAGACATGTTCTGTCACAAGCGATGAATGAACACATGCTTGACTTTGAAAGATACGTTCTTGGCAGTGGGTAAGCCTTATTCTATTTGGTTTTTGCCATACGCTTCTAAGCTTTTCCACTCGGCTGAAAAAAAAATGGGGCAAGGGAGGTAACCCCTGAGTTCCTCGCAGTAACGCGGACGTTTAAAAATAAAAGGATCTAATCCTGCTCTGTGGTAGCATAGGATCTTTGGTGGTAGTTTAAGCGATACAATTATTAGCTGTCTAAGAATTTTTCGCACAATAAAATCATGGCTGTTTTCCAGATTTCTAATGTTTACAGCGATCTGTTATCCTAGTGATTGCTTGCCGTTGAGCGTTAAAATTAGATTTACGCGAGGTGTACGTCGTATAGATGATCGCTGTCTTGCTCGTTCCAGTACTGGCTCTGAGTTTATTCTGATAAGTATGTATATGTTACGAATTGTAATTCACAATTCATATAAGTTTCACGGAATCGGTTCAGACCTGCAATTGTTCGGTTGGAATATCTCGTTACCTGCTGAATTTTCTCCAAGTGTTTGAGGTTGGTGGGTCTCCTATACCAGCGTTAGGTGTTTCTCTACGTGTGTGAGGTATAAATACAGCCCTGTAGGACGTATTGGCGTACTACTCACGTAGTACATATACTAAAATTGGAACGATACAGAGAAGATTAGCATGGCCCCTGGCGCAAGGATGACACGCAAATCGTGAAGCGTTCCAAATTTTTTGGTCTACCATGCTCAGATTATTCGACTTGAAATAAATACTAAACAGAGTACGTGGCATGTTTCAACCAGTATAACGCACTGTATTCGGCTCTAACTTTTATATTTTATTCTCTGTGCAGTCTTGCCCATAAACGATCGATAAAATGATATATAGTTCATTAAAAATGCTTTAATGTTGTTGATGTTGGCATAGCTGTATCCACTGAACACAAGTACGTCATATCTTGCTGCATATGTATAATTAGGCAAAGATCCTATATACTGTTTCTGCATGTACAAACTGACCGTAATGAGATTCATTGCATCCTCACATAGAGGGCGTGATACTCATCTCTAATCAGCTGTGATCCTGTACACGAAGCCGTGTGTGACTTACTTCAAACGTTAAAGCGGCACTACAGACATCTTGCTATTAGCTGCACATTGCCATCAGAGTGCACTTTGCTGGACCAACACCCAGAACACAACAATGAGGCGCACGCGGCGAAATGGGTGTGGTTTGGGTGTGGGCGTGTGTGTGTGTGTGTGTGTGTGTGTGTGTGTGTGTGTGTGTGTGTGTGAATTGATAGGCAGGACGATGGAAAGTTGGTGCATGCCTAACGATGGAAAAAATATTTTAACAAAAGATAAACATCAGGATTCTGTATGCTTGACAAGAAAGTGAGGAAAATCCGAAAATGAAAGAGAAATAAACCAAATGCACAAATATTTTCCAGGACTTTCTTCCTTCTAATTCAAGAAAAGAATGTGACAAAGTGGCACTTGGGTACATATTATCTCACATGAAATTTTAAAGGGGATGGTAAAAAAAAATCATCTCCTCTTTCTAGAGCAGTTACATACATGGGATTTCATGTTGTACTATTTTGCATCACAAGGAAGTGTCTCCATTTTAAACTCTAACAAGGACAGAGAACAACCCTTTAGAAATATCTGTGTGATATTTTTCTCAGAAGAGAGCTATAGTGAAGGGCTAGCATGCTCACCGTTTTTTATCTTGGATTCCCCATCACGGGTTCAAGATGTCATGTAGGTGTACACACAGTAATTATCACTATGTTAATGATGATAGAGCCATCACAATGCTGTAAATGTAGACACAGCCATCATAATTCTGTAAATGTACACACAGCCATCATAATGATGTAAATGTACACACAGCCATCATAATGCTGTAAATATACACAGCCATCATAATGCTGTAAATATACACAGCCATCATAATGCTGTAAATATACACAGCCATCATAATGCTGCAAGTGTATACACAGCCATTATAATGCTGTAAATGTACACACAGCCATCATAATGCTGTAAATGTACACAGCCATCACAATGCTGTAAATGTACACAGCCATCATAATGCTGCAAGTGTATACACAGCCATCACAATGCTGTAAATGTACACAGCCATCATAATGCTGCAAGTGTATACACAGCCATCACAATGCTGTAAATGTACACAGCCATTATAATGCTGCAAGTGTATACACAGCCATCACAATGCTGTAAATGTACACACAGCCATCATAATGCTGTAAATGTACACAGCCATCATAATGCTGTAAATATACACAG
>JAWQFJ010000498.1:279056-280430 GCA_034096865.1 Theodoxus fluviatilis
CGCCACCCGTCCCTCTGCCTCTGCCACCGCCACCCGTCCCTCTGCCTCTGCCACCGCCACCCGTCCCTCTGCCTCTGTCACCGCCACCCGTCCCTCTGCCTCTGCCACCGCCACCCGTCCCTCTGCCTCTGCCACCGCCACCCGTCCCTCTGCCTCTGCCACCGCCACCCGTCCCTCTGCCTCTGCCACCGCCACCGGTCCCGCTGCCACCGTCACCGAATTCCTGGGATTGTCTCCCGTACCCCTACCGGAGGAGACAGATGACAAGGACCTTCTGGATGCGCTAGAATCGTTCGAGGCTGAGCGAAGCTCTCAGAAGGCAGGTGAGTCATTCTTTTTTGTCATTCACCTAAAGCGTAGTATGCCACCTCAAGTGTCGCATGCCGAGTAGAAAAATCATTCAAAATGCATTGCTTCCGCTGTATTGTGCTATCATTCTTGCCCCTTGGTATTCAAATGGTAAGTCTTGCATATTTTGAACCGCCAAAAAAGGCCTAGAATTTGTGGGTTTTTTAATTCTCCAGAATGTCATTAAGCCTTCACTTTGATCAAGATAGTGTGTGTGTGTGTGTGTGTGTGTTTGGCATGTAAGAAATTTTCTACCGCATATCGTACCTAGGCGATTCGTGAGAAACATATTACTAGGGTTTTCATTGCTGTCTTTTGTGCGTTTGTTGTAAGTTTGTGTTATGTGTGTGTGTGTGTGTGTGTGTGTGTGTGTGTGTGTGCGCGCCTTCTCTGTGATTTGATTTCTACGGGGCTGTTGCTTTCTCGTGCATGTTGCCTTGTCACCTTGGTGGTGTATGCCGACTGATGCACGTGAATGAGGTTTTTATCCACTGAGCGCATGAAATGTTGATATAAAGAGGCTTATTTCGGGATTAGGGGAGAAACTAAAACAAATTATAGGTACTGGCAGTCAAGTTTATTTTCTGAAAAAGAATGGAAGACAAGCAACCGACAGTAGTTCTTTCTTGAGTATAATGGGGCCCTGAAAAGGGCCGTTTGGGGGTTATTCTGCAGCCGATTCGGGAAATACCCGCCACGGGATGGAGAGGCAGCGGGTTGGCAGGGGCGTGCAGCGTTGCTCTGGGTTTCTTCGCGGCGAACTTTCGAAGTTGTAGCTTCTTCATCAGGCCAAAGTAACAAGGCCGGCTATGGAAAAGAAATATATAGTGCGATAAGGGCAGGTGAATCACGAGAATATTTGATAATAAATTCCCCCTCCGCCGCCCCCTCCCCCCTAAAAAACCACAAAGAGAAAAAATAATAGATATTGATTTAAAACTTTGTTTGTAGTCTACTTACACATAGGGCTGGTTTGTGATCCTCAAATTTAAGTCTGTGTACTCTACTTTTGTAATTAGAGGGATG
>JAWQFJ010000499.1:5000-15833 GCA_034096865.1 Theodoxus fluviatilis
CTCTGGCACACAAACATTAGTCCGAAGGAACTTTGGTCACGCAAACTTCTCAACTGAGAGTTAAGTCTGAGTTGAAGGTCACTCACATTTGGACTTCGATGCGTCTACGGAAAAACACAATTGAAGCAACAAATCAGAAAACAAGAAACGAAGAACACTTCCTTCGGAACAACGGTCCTCTTCAGAGAATTCCCACGGACAGACCCACAGACAGACCCACGGACAGATCCACAGTTGGGTTTGGAGAGAGTAACGCTACATCGACGACTGCAGACTCCGGGAAGGAAAGAAAAGGCCTACTTAACTCTGGCCGATGAGAAAATGCAGAACTTTCCTAGGTCTCTGCGCTGACCCATTGAGGCAGAAACAACGTTCAAGAACAATGTCGCAACTAGTCTTCTTGAGTGGGGTGGGGGTGGCGTTGATAGAGGTGGCAAATGGGCATTGAGTTGTAAAGGGATCTTGGTTGAGGGTGAGGTGGAAAGAGGTGTCGATGGGGGGTTGAGATGGGAAGGGATGGAGATTTGGGTAGGATGGAAAGAGGATGCAGATGGGGGTTGGAGTGGGAAGGGGTGGAGATTTGCGTAGGATGGAAAGAGGATGCAGATGGGGGTTGGAGTGGGAAGGGGTAGTTTCTGGTGGGTAGGCGGAAGAACAGAAAGGAAACTGAGAGGAGGAGCAGTCACCACAACGCGGACAACGGGCCGCGAGGCAGGAGACAGAGCTGACTTATCCGGCACGAGGCGTGCGTGATATTCCGACTGCAGGGGTATCATGATGGCTTTCCGGTCCTGTCCTGTAGTCAAGGCAATCGATGTTGCTTGTATTCGGGGGTTAAGAACTGACACACCGCGTCTCCTACGCGATTCGTAAGAGGTGAACAACTAGGGACAACGTGGCTTGATTTGCATTTGCTCTAAACTGTTCCGGTGATTGTCGTGCTTAATGGCCTTATAAAGCCTACAAAGGCTGATAGGCCGAAAAACACCATCCATCCAATCCAATTAATCCAGTCTCTTGGCTCCGGCCGCGTGTCGTAACGTATGCACTGGTGCCACGGTTGCAGAGTGTAAGTGGCGGGTGTTAGATGGCTTTCCATTCAGAGCGTGTTCGTTCCCCCACGCCCTTCCTTTAGAAACTTTCCAAAGAATGAGTATTTTTGCGGAACGCACACAGCCTTTGCTTTATTCCATTTTTTAGTATGTACAAATAATTGGTCATGTGGTTTTGAAAACATTTATGTCTCTTGTCTCCCGAAAGCTGATCAAAGTCTCTCTTTCACCATGGAAAGCATTCATGCGGTGTCTCTATTTAAACAGTGCTTTCGAGAACATTTGTATTTGTTCTTGTGATCAAAATCTTTTTCTTTTATCATGGAGATCAACCTTGCTACAAAGACGTGACTGAATGAGGACTTCTCAGTTGGACAGTTCCCATTTCGCCAGCCCTGAAATCGACGGAGCTATCTCCTAGGAAGGGGGGGCGTGTCTATCTGTCTTATACATGTGCAGCCAACCAGTTTTTTTTTCTTTCCATTTCTCAAACGGTTTTTATTTATTTCATTTTTTAATTTTTATAAACACATTATTATTATTCGCAACATTAGTTCATGCATCAAGGCAATAGGTCACATTTCTTGCTTCCCGTGTACTTAATAAAAAATTAAGTTGTTTTTAAAGTTGTAATCAAAATCCATTATCAAATGCAAATCAAATGAGATAGGGTTCCTTTTTGCAATTTCCCATTACTTCATTTCCCATTAGTGGTTTCCATTTGGCCTAAACGTTCCTAAAGAATGTATCTGTAACGACGAAGGTTTCAAGAGTAAAAACTTTCCTCCAAAGGGCACGATATTCGCAACTTGCCTAGACTGCTCGTGATGCTCACAATCAATAAACAAATGTCAAAATATATCAGCATGACTGAACTAGACATCGGAGGCTGACTTTCATTTTCAATGATAAAGTCATATTTAGCTGATCATGTCCTCGCAGTGATCTGTTTTCTAACTTAAGTTTTCGATTGATCTATGTTTGCTATTTGTTCCCTCTTCGGCACTTGGAGTATATATTTGAACACAGGGGGTTAAAAAACGCACTCTATGCAGACGTTTGTAGAGTGGAGTGTGCATTAACGTCGGTATGGTAAACATGTTTCTGAAAAATAATTTCAGCTTTTCAACTGGAAAGCACGCTTCAAACAGAAGCAGAGGACACTGCCAAGGAAAACAATCTCCAGACTGTAAGTCCAGAAATTCATTTCCCAGAGAGTAGGCCTATGCATTTAAACCAGAGGTGGGTTTCTCAGAAGCAATCATACAAGCGGTTCTAAAACAGGCGAATTGATCCAGAGAGTACGAAACAGCCGCCTGCAGGGAGTTGTCTGCACGAACCACACAGTTAATGAGAAGCCGCGTTTTCTCGTTTAACTTTGCGCCAAACTTTTAAACTTGCATCGACTTCGATCCACATCTCGATTTGAATAATACAGCAATGTTAATGGAATATTGGTGTATTCTACATAGTGCTTATGGTATTATTACTCTCATTTAGTTACTGCTTCTTCGTAGGAGTGTCAGCAATCCTCAAAATGAGCGTTTTGCATGCGAGCTGAGGACAAAATGTCGATTTATGCGCCCGGCCAGAGCATGTCCTGGGAACACACGTACACGTCAAACCAGTGGCTCGTGAGCGGATTGGTCGCCCGGTTAAGAATACGCGATCCTCTCTCGGAACCGGAAGCGGTTTCTTTTATTAAGATATTTATTCTAAATTTCATAGGTGAGCGCTGACTGCGAGCGATTGCGAAGCCCAAAGCTTTTCTCCCACACGAACCTGTCCATGCAGGTGCTCGCCATGACCACTCATCTCTGAACATTTTTTCTAAAGTACATTCATACAAGAAACGCGCCTCTGGTTTCGCGAGAGGGTCTTGTATGATGCATAAGGGTTGCTTCTGGAAAACCTGCCCCAGTCAAATCTGGTCTATTTCATTGCCTTATGACGAGATTCGTGTACATGCGCAGGAATTTCGCAGCATGTCTTTTGAGTTTCGTTTTTCTGTCCCGAGGGTAAAAGTACATTGACCGTTTGTTACGCAGCAGCCGACAGTGCATGTACAGACATTCTGGCCAATTTATATTCAGTGAAAAACGAGCTCAGCTCCCTCGGAACTGCACAGCAAAGACGTTGGTGTCTTATTCTTCCATTTAAAAGCACCTCTGTCTGGAAGAGGCCTGCTGAAGTGTAGTGTGATTAACACCCATTTGTATCCTTTGGCGCCTTCCATTCCCTGTGGGAGTTGGAGATGTTTGGGCGCTAAAAAGAGAGAGGCAGGAGGAAATGAAACCGAAAAACCTCTCACCACTCAAAGGCTGATGATGGGGGGAAAAACTCTGCAAAATGAGCGTGACTGCTACGTAGAAAGGTGTCAAGTCTTTCCCCGTCTGCTGAGTCGGGAGGAAACGCCTCGAGGCTAGAACGGACAGGCACGTAAAAAGCATCCTGAGAGAATCAAAGAAATCCCAAGTTGGAGTTGGATTCTTCGGGATGTTCTTCAATTCTTCCTTTCTGCTGCACCATTCCTCTTCATTATTGAAGGTCGACCGCTGCTTCGCTGGTGGCGTGACTGTGATGAGACCGGAAGCGGGAAAAGCTGAGTTTCCGTTTTCGTTTCTTCTCTGTGAAAGCTATCAGGGTGACAAGGTCTGGGGCAAGCCTTCCGCCCAAAAGCTAGACGTGGGAGCACGAGAGTCACGAAAACACTCGTGTTGCATGATCCAGTGCTTTCAACTGATTCTAATGAGGGGAAATGCGTCCAGAAAAGATAAATCGGGAAGGACTTGTGGTCTCCACTCGGAAGGCACACCTCTACAAGGCCTTTAACTCCACTTCAGTGCATTGCGTCCCCAATCAAATAGAGCAAGATTACCAGTGTGCTACAAAATATAAATATAACTACTTGAAGACATCGAAACACTTATGACAAAATGTGTTTCTTATGAATATTCATTAAGTTTTTGCATCTGCACGCCATATCGTCAATGAAACCCATGCAGTGATCAAACATTTTGAGCAAGTGGATATTTGTTTTTCATTCGGCATGGAGGGTGACCAAATTCATCTCTATTTCTATGACGGCATACGCTTCATCCATAAAAGTGTGACTTTTCCATTTGCCGGCTACGTTAGAAATTCTGCGGCAAACTATGGACATCCTTTAGTCTGCATTCCTATTCATAAAGTGTAGCTGAGTGCGAAACTCGCTACAAAATAACCCAGTCTGTTCCCCTTTTCTCTAGACCACTGAAGCTAGCTGCGCCTTAACTGACTGCATCCCCCACTACCCCTCTTGCGTAATCAGACCTGACCCTTGACGTTCAACTGAGCCTGCTGCGTGTTATCCCGGTACTTCGCGATGCGGTAGCGGAAACACAAAGTAGGAGGGAAAACACTTTTTCGCATTTTCTTGTTTGATTGTATTGCCATTTGTTGCTCTGCTTTGCGCGGGTTGTCCGGAATTAAACGTTACATCATCAGTTTTGTGATGTCATATTGTGACGCTGCCCATGAAAGAACTCGGACTTGGGCGGTTGGTCAAAATGGAGATTGAATCTACGGCGAAGCGTTGTCAGGGCTGGATAAATAGGTACCCATTACAAAAGGGATCGGCGTTGTCCTCTTGATACGAGATCGGTTGATGGCTGGCTGGCTGTGCCGCTACTTTGTGGTCGGCAAATAGACTGCTGGCTATTTGACAAGTTTTGACGCACGGATGATGTGCTTGCTGTTTCTTCACTTTGGCTCATCGTTTGTAATACGCTTAATTCAGGGCAACATGACTGGTCCCTGTCTTGGTTGAGCTACCGACGATCATTGAAAGTTACCTTTGGGAAAAAGTGATGGGTGCTTGCATTTTACTGTTCTACAGAAATAGACTGTCATTTGTGTCGCAGAGTGGGTCATGACTGTATTTCATAAAAACTTTCTTCATGGAAAGTTTCCGGCGAAAAGAGTTTTCTCGAAAGAAAGGCAGGGCCGTTTTACTGGGTTAATAACAAAATACGAATAGTAGTTACGTAAGTACTGTCAGATAGAGTTTTGGTTTGGAAGATTTTCTAAGCTACTTTTATCATTGCCACTTGTAAAGATTAGACATTCCTGACAAATGATTTAGCTGTAACTAAGAAAACATTGCTCCATTTATCATTCTCCAGGAAAAATTTGAAGTTAAATCAAATCATGTTCTAAAAATCTACATCCTTTCGAAGAGATATGACGGGTGCTCCCAAACTGAATCCGCCTGACACTTCCGCCAAATCCAGATCCAGCTGAGGTGTGTTCACCAGGACTCTGATAGGGCAATCCAAAATGCGTGTCCAGTCTTTTTTGGTGATCACTGTAATCACACAGGAATTGGTATCAAACTTGGCACGAAAACGCACTCAGTGATTGCTTTTAGAAACTGATTTATGATGAGAACGGACTGATTGGAAGTTGCACGTGACTACAGTGATAAAAAACAACAACCGGAAACGCCTCCCCGATTCCCTTTGACTAGCATACCGTAGCGCTAGGAAACCCGCCTCAGGATTTGTAGCGATTTGGTCACTTGAGCGATTTCGAGATGAAACTCGAATCAGAAAGCTTAGCCACTCCTGCTTATATTTTCTGAGTTTCATCTTTTCCACTGCACTGATGAATGGTTGGGTTTGTTGTGTTGTTGTTTTGTTTTGTTTTCGTCCACCGGAAGACCGTGTATTCTTATTTGTGCAATAAACTACATCTGTGTCTGGTAGCGTCACACCGGACCTCGTCATCATCCTGAAACTGCCTTCCTTACAAAACAAATCCGTACGAGAGGTGCCACTATAAACGTGAGACTCTTGTCTCTTTGAACATTGTTTTTCTTAGTCTCTACATGCGAACAGTGCATTTTTACTGAGTATTGAGAGGATTCCTTTGAGTTAGAACTTGGGTTGCTAATAGAATACTTTAAAAGCTATTTTCTACAAAATACATGTTTTCAGTATCTACATATGCAAACACACATAATTCATCAATCTTGAAACATATCATGAACATTTTTGTATCATTTTGATAGACCCTCCACTTCTCCCAACGTGAATCGTAAAAGGCGAATAATTTGGAAAATCGTTACTTGACCTGTCCTTACTCTAACTTGTTTTATTGGTTTTGTGACTGATGGCCTTACACAGCCTACAAAGGCTGATAGGCCGTAAAACTCCGTCTATTCAATCACTTTATCATTTCGAAGAAATTTTGTTGCACTTTATGATAACACAAAATCGTCGGAATATAATAGATTCAGTTTGGGAGGATCGGTCACAAACTAGACGGTAGTTACGGACACAAAATGTCCCATTCCCTAGCACGAAAAAGGAAGATGTTGAACACTGAAATTCATCGCTGCAACAGAATTTGATCACAAAAACACAGGCTCAATTCGCCTTTGATCAACACACCACCAAGATCTCCGGCACTCTGTCTCCCAAGGGGGTTCGGGGTGAGAACAGACCCACAGCATCTCCCTACGAGATTCGCAAGAAGTGAATAAATAGGGACATCGTGACTTGACGTGCGCTTACTCTAGACAGTTTCATTGTTTCCACGATTAATGGCCTTACATAGCCTACAACGGCTGACAGGCCGTACAACTCCATCCATTTCAATCCATTCCATTCCAGGACTCTGTCAACATGCACACACAGAACATCGCGAACTCACTGCGGTTGTTGTATTCCCGAATGACGATGCAGGTGAGGGTGACAGCGCTCCCAGGATCGTTGCAGAGGATGGGGGCTGAGGGTTGGTTCTCGCAGAACGGGTTGCTCATGCTGTTGCACGATGAGCATGAAATGGCTTCTGTGACAAAAGAACAAGAAAGAAGGAAAAGCTTAATCAACTTGTGACAATTTGGCGCCAGAGATGAACGGTCTCTTGGTCAGTAGGAAAGTTGACAACATTGAAATGAACACTTCGAATAGCTAGCTATCAACAGTTTTTCTTTTTTTTCTACGCTTTTTGTATGTTATAAACAAGTTTTGATTGACATAACTCGCAAGTGTCGAACACGAAGAGCACAAGAGCGTGCACACGCACGCGCGCGAAGAAACGTACAATCACAAACATACATAGATATCCTCACACACTTCTCGTAAATAGCTAAGTTTATAAAGTGGACATACTTTTATGGGCGAAGTTTTAATACCACAAGACAAATTTGCCACTTCATCCCTCTGTCGGTTGGGGGTTAAGAATTGACGCATCGCGTTTTCTCACTCGTTTTGTAAGATGCGAATAACTGAAGAAATCGTGCTCTGACTTGTTCCTATTCAAACCCAGAGATGAAAATTTTCAGGCTTTTCAGGTTTTAAAGTTTTTTTGGGGTCAGTTATCCGGAGTTTTTACAGGGTTCAATTTTTTTTAAAGGAGACTGGCTTTCCGAGTATGGAAATGAAGGCCCCCAAAGGCAAGATTTACACAGAGTGATCAACCCAAGAGTGCTTGAGTCAAACCCTGCAGGAGCCAACCCAGCCATTATGTGGACCAAAATGGGGATCCGAAGAAAAAACTGGCGTCCCAACCATTTTGTTGCATGTCTTCCAAAGCGACCTGAAGCTAGATGTTCCCAGTCCACTAATCAGGCTCACAATGCAAGAGCTGAGAAGAGAAAAACTGTTGACATTAGAGACTTCCTTTCCCTCTAGACCGAAGGTACGTTCTAACTGGTTGAATAAGGATGACATCTTCAAACATGTTAAAAAATTCGAAATTGAGTGAATTTTGACGTATTGCCAATTGCCCGAAGTTCGAAGTAGACATCGGCGATCGCGTTCTTGGAAGTCCGATGTATCCTTCGACGAAGTAGGTGGAAGCTGCGTCTGATTGGTCATCTAAGATCGCTTTCTCGTTTTATATATTTGGGAGTCACGGAAAATCTACGCCGTGCACTGAGCTACATGATACCATAACGTTGGTCTGTTTGCATGCAGCAGTCCCCAAACTAAAGTTTGCTAAGCCCACTTCACCCTCCATTGACTTCCAGTGCTACACTTAACTAGAACACAACCTCAGGACCCCAGTGTTTTTACGCAGAACACGCAACCTGTCACGGTTGTGGACCTTGGGTTGTTTTCTCTGTGTGTGTGTGTGTGTGTGTGTGTGTGTGTGTGTGTGTGTGTGTGTGTGTGTATTTGATTATTTAATGGACATTCGTTTGGAAAATTGCTTCACAAGTGCTGTCTGGGCAGTTTTAGCGGATGTTTTGTTGTAATTTAAATTTTTAATACGCGGTTTTTCTGACATTGTACGCCTCTCTCATTGATTTTTATATATATTCATAAGAAAACTTCGAGTGTGCAGAAGTCGATGTTAGATTTCATTCTGGCCAGGAACAGTGCTCGGATTTACCTGTGTTTAGCTGCAATTTTAGTAAAGTGAGTCTTGTGTCATATGTCATTTTTAACAGTAAGGCTTCTGGGAAAATATGAACCTTATCGTTTGATGTAGAACGTTCTCTATTGGCTTTTTCTACGCATTGATCTTACCTTCCCACTTGACCAAAATCTGAGGGGAAAAAACTGAACATCCGAAACGATCTATCTCGTCATCAAACAGAGGGTTCTTTTCCCCCTGTTGATATCGTGTGGTATTTTTTCTTCCTCGAAAGTCATGCAGTACGTTTTACACCAAGCATCATGATTTCATTTTTGGACTGGGTTGACTGATGTGCAGATCGACCCACCCACTACATCTCTGCTGTGAGACCGTCTACCTAGAAAGACCTCAGGTCCATCAATCGCGCAGAAAGTAGTTTCGAGTAATAGTTTCAAACTTACTTAGCGGATAATCGTATAGGGGTGGGGAAGAGGGGTATAGACGGATCTGGTTAGTGCTCTGAAGGGATATGGGATGTGGTACGGAGGGATATGGGGTGGTAAGGAGGGGTAGGGGATTCTGGTATGGTAAGGGATAGCTTGATGTATGATATGGCGTGATTTTATGCAAAGTGTCTTTGTGTAATGTAATATGACGTCATGTACCGCAATGTGATGCGACGTGACGTTTCGAATATGTGGTGTGATGTCATGCGAGATGACGTGATAAAATGTCATAGGATAAGGTGATAAAAACCGCTGGTGCTGAACCTCCAGGTTTTGGCATATATATTTTAATTTTTTTTTTAAAGATCGTGTTCGAACCAGCAACCTCTCGAGAAAAGAGGGGGTAAAAAACACACACACACACAAACACAAAAAACCAGGTTGGGTTGGAACCCACAACCTCTCGAAAAAAGGGAGGAAAAAAAGTTTCAGCGCAGAATCGAACCTGGTCATGCATTGCTCATTGCTCGTGCAAGGCTGGGTAAGTGGTTTTTTTTTAAATCATTTATCTGTTACGTGTTTGATGGAGTAACCTAAGCTACTGTTGAAGTGTTGTGTGTGGATCCAAAAAGCTTGCGCAACTGTCCTTTGCACTGACTGTCCTATGCATGGACTATCCTTTGCACTGACCGTCCTTTGCATTAACTGTCCTTCACACTGACTTTTCTATGCACTGACAAGGAGATTGTCACGAAGGAGAGGAGGGGAAGTGCGCTTTCTACAGTGGGTAAAGATCTAGCAGTCCGCTCCAAGTTTTTGTCGCGCTCACCAGTGCTTCGGACACGCACCGGTCATTCTGTGCACTGGTCAGTGTGAAAGTGCATAGGATAGTCAGTGCATCGGACAGTCAGTGCATAGAACAGTCAGTGTGAAGGACAGTTAATACAAAGGACAGTCCGTGCATAGGACAGTCAGTGTGAAGGACAGTTGAGCAAGCTTTTTGGCTCCACACACAACACTTCAAGAGTAGGTTCTACAATTTTGGAATGCGAGCTTAGGTTACTCCATCAAACACGTAACAGATAAATGATTATTAAAAAACAACAACACTTACCCAGCCTTGCACGAACAATGAGGATGGTTGAACTTCTGCTTAGCAGCGTCAAGATGGAAAGAAAGTGGAAGTTTTGCTTCATTTTTTTCGCATTGATCTGAAGCACCGAGCCGTCACCTCCACCGTTTAATCCTCTTGCTCATAGATCTTAACTCATTGAAGACGGCGCTATTTTTAGCTCGTATTGACTGGAGACGCATGTTTCTGGGCATTTTTACAAAAATTGCTGAAAAAATGCAATCAAGCAATGGAAAAACTGTTGCCATCATTAGAACGCTCTTTGTCTCCTTTATCCTTGTAGATCAATGTCATTCTCTCAATATTTTTATTTTGCATATATATATAGTATTGCAACAAAGATGGGTACCGTCTGGCCATTCTAGTAAACTAGAGATTTCGCCTACCGGCAAAAGTATCTCTAGCACTGTTGACATCACGTGATGGAAGGTTTTCGGCCAATTTATGCAAACGGAGGTCACACGAGAGGCTTGTGGGATAACCGATGTGCTCCCTGACATACGCCGTTAAAGTAGTTCTAAGACTATTTCGCAAAAAAAACTCTTTACTTACTCTTGTTGAGACAACAAACAAGCGTTTTTTCGATACAATAAAATGTTTGTGTTGAAATGGAAACAAGTTTTGACATCTGACTGATTTCTGTAAAAAGTGGAGAGAAAAATAGTATCAGAACGAACTATTTTTGGCGCAAGGCTGTAATGCGAAGGGTCAAGCCTATTACGCATTCATTGCGAACTGTGCCAGAGTCAATACTACTGACTCGGGTTTACAGAATGCCGTCTGGCGTGCCTGTTTTAAGACTTAGTTTGGCTCAGCCGACAACAACTGAACAAGTACGGATCAGTTTCCGATTCTT